>BGPR01002611.1:156837-169000 GCA_013235015.1 Araneus ventricosus
CTCCATCATTTTTGTGATGAATGAAAGATTCCGACATTCATCATTGAGATACATTCAACTCCATTATTATACTTTCAATTGGAGCAAATAAAAACTTAATTACCAGGTGAAATGATGAGGCATTTCATTATTTCCACCTAAGGCCAACAGCAGATGCTCTGTTTTCAAAATACTACCGTGAACCCAGAATGCGTAGGTCGAACTTCTCTTCAATCCATCACGAACCATTCATCATCATATGCATGAGACCTTCCCATTGCAGCATCTGAATAGTGGTGACCTCACACACACAGGTGGTCACAGAAGAAGAGGGTCACGAAACCTTACCTCACGGATGAATGGAAATTGAAATGCATGATTGATATTTGCTACAGACAAATATATTGTGTTACATTTTGATTAACGGAGTGAGTGTTACGTGTTGTTTAAAGTGAACGCCATTTTTCTATTTAAAGATTTTTGTGGCTTCTTGTTTTTTCGGGTTCTACTGTAAAGAATTTCATATTTAATTTTTAATCAGGATTAACTGGTATGTTATTCGAATAATATGAATATCAAACTAGGCATACCTTTTCTGTCGCTCCGGGAAGTTCTGCTCTACCAGTGGTCCTCATTATTAGCAGCAATAAACTTTGGTTAATCCATTAAAATGATCCGAGTTCGCAAATAATACAGCCGAACATTTTCCTTTGGATTAGTAAAAATATATTAGACATTTAACACACATAACATAATACGCCACTGAATAAACATCAAGAAAGAAAGAAAAGGGAAAAAAGTGCTTAATATAAAAGTTTTAGTTCAAATTTTTGGTTTCAGTTTCAGTTTTGACATTGCTGGTCTATACAGTCCTCTGGTGCATACAGTCTAGTTTTGACGAAAAAGTTATGTCTAAAGGGTCTATTCTGGTACCCCCGGTTGGGTTGGGGGCCCTGCCATTTTTCCCCCCGTTAAAAAACGGAAAATGTCACGCCCCCAAACCGAACCGGGGGTACTAGAATAGACCCCTAAGTGGTAATCACATCTGCATGAGAGTGACCGGAAGAATACAGAATCGAAGGCTTTTTCTCGGTTTAAAATAGTTGATTTTGTGCCCTCTGTCATTTATTTTTTCAAAAGAGCACCATTCTTGTATTCTCAGCTTTCTATGCCTCCTTTTTACTCTCTCATCCAAGAAGTATACAAATAGAAATTTATTGTATTCAAAGAAAAGTTTGATCTCAAGATTTTTATCGATGTTTTAGACCAGGGGTTCTCAACCCTTTTTCCCTCCCGTACCCCTTGATTAGTCTTTTCATTTTCGCGTACCCCCTACTGTCATAGCCCCCGTCCGTCCGTCTATGTAAAGAAGTTTTTATCAATAATGTTAAGGGCTTAGGTAATCTTAAGAGTCAAATAACGCGAATTAATGACATTTGTAGGACTTATTTTTAATTTTATATATTATTTTAATTTTAAAATAGTATTAGTTAAACAGCAAAACAAATAAAAACAGTAGTGTAATAAGCATAACATTAACTTATAAGGTTAGATAAAAATTGCACTTCGTAATAATCAGTTATTCAAATGCAAGAAAATTTCAATGCGATCTTTGAGCTTGTTTCATGGAGGTGAGTTTTATAAAATTGGGTTCAAAAGAAGAAAGATATAATTTTATGTCTGGAGCTGCGTCAAGCTTATTTCGGTATTTATTCTTAATATATGTATAAGACGAGAATGCTCTTTCCACAAGTTCTGTATTCGTGAAAGGTATTAAATATTTTATTGCTTTAACACCAAGTTCTTGGTACTCTTCTTTCACTGCTACCCAGAAGTCAATCAAATTTCTTTTTTTAAATTCAGATTCTAATGAAGAATCAGTGGAAAGTTTAATTAATTTTTCTTTTTCAGAAATTGTTAATTTTTCAGCTTTTTGAAAAAACGCTTTGTTGAATGGATTTAATATCCACATATCTGCATCACTGCGCTTCGGAAAATATTGTTACAAACATGGAAAGTCGCTTCCCAGCAATGCGAGTCTTATGGTGGGGAAGAGAGTTTTACAAGGTTAAGCACGGAGTGACCTCAGCGAAAGTTATGGCACCCTGACCTTGGCGACAAACTTGGCTACCATTTTGGCGATTTGGCGACAAATTTGGCGAACTTGGCGACAAATAGATGATTCCCGAAAATGCAACCCTTTTCTCGATATTTCTACTAGGAAAGTTAATACGCGAGAAAACACCATGTGACGTCACGGCCTGTCGGAGAGAATATTTAAGGACGGCGCTTAGATCAGAGGAGCGTCTTGATCGACGGGATCGCCTTGGAGCGCGAATGCCTTTGGAGTTCTACCCGCAGTGCGAGCTGGTGAGTGCTATTGAAGGTGCAGTTATTGTCTACTAGTTATTAGTTATTTGCTGACTGTAGTGTTGTTAGGTAACAAAGTGCTGAACTGTTATTACCTGCGAATTGTTGTCTGTTTACATTGGTAATCTGTGCAAGAAATATTGTTTCCTGTACCTGTGCTACGTGTTTTCCTGCATATTTGTAAATAAATTTTCATTCTCCATTATAATGCGTGTTGGACTGTTGACACCATACACCTACAGTAAGACATTTGGCAACAATATTGTATGAATGACAACTTAAGTCCTTTTAAATGTGATATTATACTAGTTTATACTTGTTTTGTTAATTTAAGTTCGTTCTCAGATAAAAAGCTGTGAAGTGTCTCAAAAACTTCATACTGTTATTTGTAAATACAGGATTCCCAAAAATTCAGCTTCTTAATCATAGACTTGATTTTATCAGTGACCTTAAAAATGGTTATGGAATGGTTCTGCAATCCTAAATTAAGTTTATTTATTTCTGAAAAAATGTCAGATAAGTACGCAAGCTGCTGCAACCATTCACTTTCATAAAATTTAGAGCTCAACGTAAAAGTGTGGTCTTCAAAAAACATAATAACTTCATATCTCAGTTCAAATAATCTTGTGAGTACATTTCCTCGCGAAAGCCATCTCACTTCTGTGTGCAAAAGTAACGTAGTATGTAGGCTGTCCATGTCTCCACACAAAGATTTGAACAATCGGGTGTTAGTTGAATTAGCCTTAATGAAATTTACGACTTTGACAGATTGATTAAGTACTTCTTTCAATGAATCTGGCAAAGGCTTCGCTGCTAAACTTTGTCTGTGGATGCAGCAATGGCTCCAAGTTACATGAGGAGCGACTATTTTGATACGACCACGTAAACCTTTATAACAACCAGACATAGATTTCCCACCATCTGTGCAAACATCACAGCACTTAGCCCAATTTATTTCGTTTTCGCAGAAATAATCCTGAATGGCATTAAATATGTCCTCGCCAGTACATCTTTTAGTGAGGGGATAACACAATAAGAGGCTTTCTTCAAGTTCGTTAACATTCAAATATCTTACAATAACGAGCGAAATTGACAGATCGGAAACATCAGTGCTTTCATCCGCCTGTATTGAAAAGAAAAGACTCTTTTTTATTCTTTCATTTATAGTAGCTTCAATGTCAATAGACATTTCCTTAATTCTCCGAGAAACTGTGCTGTTAGACAAAGGAATATTTTTGATTTTTTGGACATGGTCTTCACCAAACATGCATTCAACCGCGTCCTTGATACACGGAAATACCAAATTTTCAGCAATAGTATGATTTTTTCCACTTTTAGCAATATGATAACTTATTCTATATGATGCCTCAATCGCAGCCTCATTTGCTTTGTTTGTGGATATCAAACAAGAATTTAAATTAGGGCTGTTGGATAGTCGTTGGAAAGAATTAATATTTCTTCGCTTATACGTTGGATGTTTTGTTTCTAAATGGCGCATCAGCAAAGATGGTTTCATGCTGCCATTTGACAATATCTCTCCACAAACAACGCAGAGTGATTTTGGTCAATCTTCATCACCCGTGAAGGAAAATGCATATTTTAAGTATTCGTTAGAATATTTTCTCTTCTTCGGAGGTGCACTGATGTTTTGGGTTTTTTATAACAAAACCAATTTTATTTCTTACCTGAATAGGCCAATCAGTCGGCCTTTGCACTTCATGATTATCATCTTTCTGATCCACAGTTATCCCCATAGCTGCCAAATCGGTAGTTCGAATTTCAGTTCTAGATCCCGATCTCTTAAGAGTTCCAGTTTTCAACCACTTGTCCATTTTGAGAAATCAAACAATATCGAATTAAGTCAATCTAAAGTTAAGCACTTCAAATTTAGCACGCATAGCCTACAAACACCAGTTTTGTGCCACTAAACAAACCAAACGAATCAAATTGATCACCCATAAAACACAAAGCTTGATGTATATGAACAGTCGTTATTCATTACGCATCCCAATCGAGTAATTAAAGACGCCTGCGTTTAATCATGCTTTTAAACGTCAAAACAAGAATCTTTGAGAGAATTCCGGATTGTTCTTGATAAACCTAAACTAGAAGAACAAAAATAAAATGCATACCACACTGGAGCCTGGTGAAGCTACAGCTTTTGCGAACACATTGATGATTCATGCATAATCGGGGCTGGTGAAGATAAAATATCAATCATTTACCAGGTTTTCTTTTGCTTTCTTTTTTCTTATTTCGAGCTTAGGTTTTAGATTAGCACAACTTTCACTTTTACTTTTCACACGAACTTAGGGAAAAAAAATACTGTAACTTTTTTAATCCTTTATATTTTCTTGTGTCCGCCATTACCGACTTTGATTTCGCGTACCCCCAACTGGTCCTTCGCGTACCCTTAGGGGTACGCGTACCACAGGTTGAGAACCTCTGTTTTAGACAATCGTCGAGTCCGATTGAAATTATGTCTGTTTGTGATCGTAATAACTCAAAAAACTGAAAGAGACAGGCGAATGAAACTCGGTATGTTGCCTTTACACCAAAATTGTAGATCTGTATCAATTTTTGGACGAAATCTGTTGGGGGGGGGGGGGGGGGGGGGGGTTTACATGTGAACTCAAAAGCGCTACTAGACAGCTGGATTAAATTTAGCATATATTGTATAATAAATTCCAGGCATAGCAACAGAATCGTAGATCTGCACCAACTTTTGGACCAAATCAGTCATCAGATTTACTGCTGTTGGTGTGTCTAATAGACACAGTGGCATTAGTGCGTATGTGAACGCGATAACTCAGAAACTACAAAAACGCAGAATGCAAAATAAATGACATTTGTTTATTTTTAATTTTGGAGCTAATCTGACAAAGAGAAGAGGTCCCAAATGCGAACTCGATTTTCTTCACTATTCTACGAAGAAAGTCGAGGGGGGGGGGAACACTCCTGCTGATTTTCTGAGTAGCTGTGCTACTGTTGCTACGTTCAGTTCTGCTCTAACAGTGTAACAGAGAACTGATGGTAGTTTCTACAGTGATCAGATTTTCTGAGTCGGGGATCAGTCACAGACATTTTAAAAGCGGACATCCTGAACATTGCATGGGAGTGGGTGGAGAAGTATTGGTCAAAATTTTAAAAAAGAAAATTAAAAAAAAATTCAGATACGCTAAAAAATAATAAATAAAAAATATGACACTATCTTGAAATTCCCTCAGTCCAGTCTTTTTGTCCTTAGTTTCTCATAAATCAGTAAGAAAAAACAATATACTTCCAGTGTTAAAGTCCAAAACAAGTTGCTCAGAAAAACGAGGCTCACTTTAAATTAATTTCTGATTTTGAAGGTATTTTTTTCAACCGACTTTTATTTCCCTGGAACTTCTTTTTTCAACAGGAACAATGAAATACATCATGTTCTTTCACCACTCATTCCAGTTCTTAATTTTCTGATTATAAATTACTGTAGGTCTAACGGATTCTTACCAGATGTTACATTATACGAAGAATCCCCAATTTTATGACTTCGCGTCTTGAGGACAACGGACAAATTGTGTAAGATCATAAAAACGAAAGAAAAAAAGTCCCATCCATATGTTCCACTGGTTTTTTTTCGTTCCCCCTGATGTAAGTTGTGTTGGAACATAAAAGTAGAACCAGATACTTTATTTACCAGTGCTGACACTTTTTAACTTTAATAGTTCTCATCCATATGGAGCGATAAGACAGACAGAATGCGCCAACCTGGCTCTTTTGGTGAGACACGCTGAAACCATTATCTTTCCCATAGCTGGGAGACATAAAAAGAAATATGTGCAGGCGATAAAGAAGTGGAAGGATACCGCCGGGGGAGGGCTTCTCGGGGTTAAGTGCCATAATTTACGGGGTCCACTACGGTAGCTGGAGAAGTGCAAACCCGTGTTCGACCAGCTGTTAACGATTCTGTCACTGGAGGCGGGGAGGGGTCGCTGCATTTGGCGACATCGCGCCAAATCTCCGTGGCTAAATATGCACTACTAAGAAAAGTCATCCTTGCCACTGATTACAGATGAAAGAATCTGATTTTATATCTTTAAATAGTAAATCGGAACTTCTTAAACTAGTGTTTAGAACCTGTTCTTCATTTATCTCTAAGGGGTTCGAAATAACAATGACGAGAAAATGCCAGAGAGTAGAAAAATTAATTGCTGAAACCAGCTAGTAAACGATTCATTCTGTTAATTAAAAACTAAAATATTATCACGAAGATGCTAAGAATTACAGAATACTATTTAACAATAAAGTAGATTTAATAGGTTGAAGCAACTCGTAACACAAGGAAACAGAGAACTTGCCCACAACTTGTGGTACTCAGCATTTATACCATGGATTCCAGAATCATCCAGCTAGAATTGTAATGAAAGATAATGATAATATTTCCAAAACGTAAATATACAAAAAATAACATTTTGAATTAAAACACCAGCACTTAGATTAAACTTCTGTGGCCGAGATTCGACCTATGGACAAGCAGAATTTCCAGTTCAATGTTCTACCAACTGAGCCACGAGGACTACTGGCTAGGTTTCTTTGTGTGGTAAAAATATCCCTGAAAACTAGATACATAGATACATAGGTGCACATAGGCTACACAAAAGGTTTAGGTTAAAAATTGGGGGTTAGGTTAGGGCAAAATCTAGATTGAGGCAAAATTGATATAAAATATCACTATAAAGGGACACATTAAAACTTATATAGAGGTCTGGATCCATGTACTAAACAATTGAAAACTCCGGCAGCTGGGCGTTTTGTTCTAAATTGTTGTTCCGTACCCTAAATGGAGTCTCACTAATAGAGCTTTAGGATTTCGAAAATGTTAACATTACTTGTTTCTGTCAAGTTCTGCATTGTTATTGCTCAAATTGGTCTTAAGGAGTCACTCAAATTATTTCAAAGTATACTCAAGTTCTTTGATACTATGATTTAAAAAGCACCTGGGCATCATCACCTCGAGTACAAGGATGAGAAGCTTCCTTACAAGTAAGCTGGTTAACTGTCTCATCACTGATGACTGGACGTACTCCACTTCTGGGTGATTAACGCATGAGATACTCGTTATGTGGTCTATTTTGTACCACAGTTACCGTATTATTGTCTGTGGCATTTCATTCAGATTCAGGTATGGCCTAAGGTCGGGAGAGGTGATTCTTTATGATCATTATTACTGAAATAATTAGGGAAGAAATTTTGATTAAACAATGAAAACTACTTCATTGCAATATCCCAAATAATTGTATAAATTCATTTTTTATGATCGCATTACAGAATCTATATCGCCATTTTTAAAAGCCGCATGGCTATTTCAGGTTTGGGTGGATGAAGGGGAATTTTATTTTTTTAAGGAAAAGATATATAACAGGAATGGAACAACAGGAACTTATGAAATATATATTCGCAAAGCAAGTAAAAAAATTTAAAAGGCACGGAAAGATAGATGGAAAGTAGTTATAAAAAGTAATAATTAATCAAAATAAAAGGTTAAAAATATATCGAAAAGTTTTATTTTGCCGGACTTGTGTGTGAGTTTCGTTTAGAATGATTTCCGTTCAATGACGTTCTTCTACAAGAAAATTGTTCTCATCACAGATGAGTCGAAGTCTGGTTCTTAACAAATTATTCGTGAGTATGTTTTTCAACCAATGTAGCTTATATCAAATCGTAGGATCTTGGAATGCCAGGAGATATTTAGCGGACATTTTGTAGCATAGTGCATTGGATCACCTTCACATCTGCAAGTGTAGTTATCATGTGTTCGAGGACAAAAGAGAAGAAAGTTTGAAGCGAAAGAAACCTAACCTCTTCTCTACTCCATCCTACAGGCTTGTTTGAAACTGTGGGAACTTGTTCGTACATGCATCTGCTCGTTCTCCATTATTCCACTTCTCTTGACAGATTTTTAATTTATGCTTGACCTTATGCTTTGCCTTACCTTATATGATGTGTTTACACGTTCTTTGAAACTTCAAGAAAGAAGTGGCTTAGTGAGAATGAAAGGATTGCCTTTCGTGGTGGCTTCTTTGGCTAATTCGTCTGCGCATTAGTTACCCAAGTGATCAATATGGGAATTTTGTTATCATTGATTAACAGACTATGTTCTCTTTTTTACACGTTCTTTGAAACTTCAAGAAAGAAGTGGCTTAGTGAAAATGAAAGGATTGCCTTTCGTTCGTGGTGGCTTCTTTGGCTAATTCGTCTGCGCATTAGTTACCCAAGTGATCAATATGGGAATTTTGTTATCATTAATTAACAGACTATTTTCTCTTTTTTGTTCCTTTAATTTATCCAGAAGACAACGGACAAGAGCAACGTAATAGAGCGTGTGGAGGAGCGCAAGAATATAAGAAAAACTGCACCTCCTCCTCATCATTAAATTGAATTTAAGTAGAAATTTTGAATTTGCAGGATTCAGAAGAGACATGGGTTCCTAAATTATTTTTCTCAATAAATTCAGACTACGAACTAAAGAACACAAGATTTAAAATAAAGGCAAATAATTTTTTGGGTGCAAATGGATATATTTGATTTTGTAGCCAAATTACAATAATAATGGAAGTAAATTTTCTTACATTTTCATTATTATCCTATAAGTTATTTAATCTTAGTTAGTTATTAGTTATTTGATTAATTTTTTCTTCTTTACAATGTACTTCTAGACACAGAGTAATGGTCGGATGCAGCCTATTTAGACATTTTTCTTTCCAAAAACACTTGTAATTGCAATTTGTTTAGTTTAACTATATTAACGTCCCGTTTTGAAGCAACGCGAGGGCTATTGGGGGTAGGACGACTTACCAACTAGATGACATTTGGCCACTAAGTATGATTTAGCGCGCTATGGGCCTCATTCACGGCGGAGTTTCGGTGGAACCGGCTTTCGATCCTGGAATCCTTCGGCCCCGGGGCCGAGACCTTTCCTCCAGACCACCGCGGCCCCTTACAAGTTGCAAGCTTCATGACATCCGTAGACCTCTGTCGTCGATCCTCACTTTCAGCTTCTTCTTGACCTTAGGCGTTTTTTTTTTTTTCACAAAGTAAAAAAAGTATGTTTAATTCACATGGCCGGATTTTGGCATGGCCCATACTACCCGACAGACATTGAAAAGAAAAACATGGTGACGGCTGAAGTCGGGTAAAGGAAGCAAGAAGAAACTTTCACGGCATAATCTAAATATGTAAGCTAAATAATAACATTAGTTTCATAATTTTATTATTACCTGCAGAAGTGCAACGAGTTGTCAAAAATTATACGAAGCAACCACTTATAGATTCACAAACAAAGAAAATTTACTGAGAAACGACGCAAAGCAGTTATGTCAACTACCTATGTGCGCATGACAGATTGATGCTATGGCTGTACTGTAGGCTTAATAATGGTCTGCTATCTACTGGCAAGCCTTAGAAACACTAGATAGCCCATACTACCCGAAGGTCCATACTACCAGACCGCCTATACTACCCGCCGTTCCCCCAAATACCGAAAAACAAAAAACCCATTTTAGTCCATTTTAGTGGTTGCAGTATAGTTCTATCCGAGGAGGTCAATTCTGATAAGGATCCTTAAGGATAAGGTTGAGGATACTTATTAAAATTTACTTCTGTAACTGTAATCCATCAGGAGTGTCTTCCCTCAACTGTTTGGTATACTTGGAGATTTCATATCTTGAAACTTATTCTTACCAAAAAGTCGTTTTGGTAAGAATAAGTTTCAAGATATGAAATCTCCAAGTATACCAAACAGTTGAGGAAAGACACTCCTGATGGATTACAGTTACAGAAGTAAATTTTAATAAGTATCCTCAACCTTATCCTTAAGGATCCTTATCAGAATTGACCTCCTCGGATAGAACTATACTGCAACCACTAAAATGGGTTTTTTGTTTGTCGGTATTTGGGGGAATGGCGGGTAGTATGGGCTATCTAGAGTTTCTAAGGCTTGTCAGTAGATAGCAGACCATTATTAAGCCTGCAGTACAGCCATAGCATCAGTCTGCCATGTGCAGATAGGTAGTTGACATAGCTGCTTTGTGTCGTTTCTCAGTAAATTTTTTTGTTTGTGAATCTATAAGTGGTTGCTTCGTATAATTTTTGACAACTTGTTGCACTTCTGCAGGTAACAATAAAATTATGAAACTAATGTTATTATTTAGCTTACATATTTAGACTATGCCGTGAAAGTCTCTTCTTGCTTCCTTTACCCGACTTTAGCCGTCACCATGCTTTTCTTTTCAATGTCGGTCGGGTAGTATGGACCATGTGAGTTAAACATCCTTTTTTTACTTTGCGAAAAAAATGCCTAAGGTCAAGAAGAAGCCTGAAAGTGAGGATCGAGGACAGTGGTCTACGGATGCCATGAAGCTTGCAACTGTAAGAGGGCCGCGGTGGCCTGGAGGAAAGGTCTTGGTCCCGGGGCCGGTGGATTCCAGGCTCGAAAGCCGGTTCCACCGAAACTCCGCCGTGAATGAGGCCTGTTGAGCGCTAAATCATACTAAGTGGTCAAACGTCATCTAGTTGGTAAGTCGTCCTACCCCCAATAGCCCTCGTGCTGCTTCAAAACGGGACGTTAATATAATTAAACTAAACTAATTGCAATTGCAAGTGTTTCTGGAAAGAAAAATGTATAAAAAGGCTGCATCCGACCATTACTCTGTGTCTAGAAGTACATTGTAAAGAAGAAAAAATTAATCAAATAACTAATAACTAACTAAGATTAAATAACTAATAGGATAATAATGAAAATGTAAGAAAATTTACTTCTATTATTATTGTAATTTGGCTACAAAATCAAATATATCCATTTGCACCCCAATAATTATTTGCCTTTATTTTAAATCTTGTGTTCTTTAGTTCGTAGTCTGAATTTATTAAGAAAAATAATTTAGGAGCCCAGGTCTCTTCTGAATCCTGCAAATTCAAAATTTCTACTTAAATTCAATTGAATTATGATGAGGAGGTGCAGTTTTTCTTACAATCTTGCGCTCCTCCACACGCTCTATTACGTTGCTCTTGTCCGTTGTCTTCTGTATAAATTGAAGGAACAAAAAAGAGAAAATAGTCTGTTAATTAATGATAACAAAATTCCCATATTGATCACTTGAGTAAGTAATGCGCAGACGAATTAGCCAAAGAAGCCACCACGAAAGGCAATCCTTTCATTCTCACTAAGCCGCTTCTTTCTTGAAGTTTCAAAGAACGTGTAAACACGTCAAATAAGGTAAGGTAAGGCATAAGGTTAAGCATAAATTAAACATCTGCCAAGAGAAGTGGAATAACGGAGAACGAGCAGATTCATGTACGAACAAGTTCCCACAGTTTCAAACAAGCCTGTAGGATGGAGTAGAGAAGAGGTTTGGTTTCTTTCCCTTCAAACTTTCTTCTCTTTTGTCCTCGAACACATGATAACTACACTTCCAGATGTGAAGGTGATCCAATGCACTATGCTACAAAATGTCCGCTAAATATCTCCTGGCATTCCAAGATCCTACAATTTGATATAAGCTACATTGGTTGAAAAACATACTCACGAATAATTTGTTAAGAACCAGACTTCGACTCATCTGTGATGAGAACAATTTTGTTGTAGAAGAACGTCACTGAGTGGAAATCATTCTAAACGAAACTGACACACAAGTCCGGCAAAATAAAACTTTTCGATTTATTTTTAACCTTTTATTTTGATTAATTATTACTTTTTACATCTATCTTTCCGTGTCTTTTAAATTTTTGTACTTGCTTTGTGAACATATATTTCATAAGTTCCTGTTGTTCCATT
>BGPR01002612.1:0-29955 GCA_013235015.1 Araneus ventricosus
TATATATATATATATATATATATATATATATATATATATATATATTGCCAACAATTGCCTTTCGCAGAGGTTTGGCGCCTTTAAATTCGGATTAATGCGACATATCAGTTCCCAAGGCTGATAAGCATTTGATTATTGGAATTCCAATTTCTGGGTTGTCTTTTTCATAGTAATAATAATCTAACTATTAATAATACATTAGTTTATAATCTACCTTTTTGTATTTCATTGTATGATTATTAATAAGGTAACATCATTTTAATTTTAATTATTAGTTTAATAAGTGTTTATATTCAAAATATTACTTGAATTTAGATTGTTTGGAAAATATTTAACAATATATATATATATAAACATACAGGAAACAAAAGACAATATATCAAAAACAAAGAAAAAGACAAATAAAGGAAGACAAAAACACAATAAAGTGGAAATATCATGGCAAGCCGCTCATCAGGAAGAGAAGCCCGCCTGTGATATTAATTAACGCTTTTTTCTGCTTAAAGACAACGGAAAACCGTAAAAAGTTGTCGTTATCCCGCCAAAGAAATTTATAATATATTTTTTGTACTTGTATGATAATTTAAATTTGAATCTTCAAAATATGTTGTTTTTGTTGTTATATATATATATATATATATATATATAACAAGTACAAGTGAAATAATTTAACAAGAGATATTAAAAATTAAACTTTGTATTATATAGAATGGCGCAAAAATGCAGTAACTTCCAATAAAATACAAAAGAATGATATTTAATTACCAAAAAGAAGATACAGGAAAAACAGAAGAAGTAATCAATAGTGATAACAATATATCTTTTGAGAGCCAACACAGCAGTCTCTATATATGTATGTGTTGTGTGTGATAATAATAAGAACGCATTTATTCGCAAGCAAAACAACAAACACATCAAACATCCATTTTAAGAATTTTAACTGATTACATATCTAAATTTAAATTATCCAATAATCAAAATTATTAAATTAATGCCAAAAGTACCTATGGAAAGTTTTTGAACATATCATATTAATTCTGTTACTGTTAAGACTAAATTAGTAATTGAAAAAGACAATCCAAATATGGAGTTTTCAACAATTTTAGTGATATAGATGATTCTCGAATTCCGAAACCCTTCTCTAACGTATGTTTGCTACTTAATGGGATTCTTTTGAAAGTCGATTCAATTTTCCTTCTTGAAACCACTCTAGAAGTCAATGAGAGAAAACTTCGTTAGCTGATGCCGTTGTTCCAATCACGAGGTCAATTCTTTAGAAGCTTTGAAAAATTAATTTGTGGAAAAAAATAAATCCATTCTATCTTACTCTTGCATAAGTAAAATAGGGGAAATGAATACGGAAAATAAATATCTGTAGCATTTTAATCGAAAACCAAATGTCCTTCTATAAAAAAATTAATATCAACTTTCAAGGCAAAGGACACTACGTAAATATTACTGGAGAGGTCACTTTTGTATTGAAGTTTTTAGAATAGATTTTTAAAATTAGATTTCAAATTCCAAAGTGCAGGCTTTCAGACTGCAATAAATCAATTACAAGAACATGACCGGCATTATCCAGAAGAATGTCTGCTACAATTTATCACGTCACGTATCGGACGCATTATTACAAGACATGCGATCTCACTCTATATAGCCAGATCAAGATTTTGAACCGTTGACTGAACTACTCTAGAATGATTCTAGAATTAATATTTTTTACGCTTCGTAAGTGTATAGAATTTTATTCATAAATTTACAAAAAACTTGAAATAGTTCAATATTAAATAACCTTAAATATTTTAAATTTCCTTATTTCTTATTTTTAAGAAATGTTTCCTGCCCATTACATTTAGTTTGGTGCAATGTATATACAAAGATAATTTAATGTCAATAAGCAATATCAGAATCGAAATCTAACTCCATTTGACATTTTTTTCTTTTTATACTTCTAAAGTACTTTGATAAGAAATGTAACATTAACTAGTACTGGGAATTGAAAAGGACAGATAAAAGAAAAATTATTTTCTTTTGGTAGCGAAAACAGTTGTAAATTTAATTCTTAAATAATTTTCCTTCAATCTCTGAAAAAAATAAAACAAATTCTTAAAAGCTTATCAGTAATGAAATCGTTTGACAGAAAATTTAATTTGAAAAGCGATAGATAAGAAATTCAAGGTTAAATCTTTTAGAATATTTCCGAGGAAATTCAATGTTCTGTCATTAACTATGTAAACAGACTGAAGTCAATGAAGTAGAAATATTTTCTTTTTTTATTATATTTGAATATAGCTGTCAAACTCTGTCACTTTTTCAGTATTGTAAAATAATATTTCCTTTGAGTTGTCAAGATCTGTTAAACATTAAATGACATTTAATCGATATTAACTTGAACAATAAAGGACTGAATATAAAGCGATGAAAAATATGCGATGAAAGGTTTTAAAACGTAAACTTCCATTTTATTTTTAAACAAAAAATGCTCAAACGGGTTTTTTAATGTTGCTTTATGAATTGTTTTATTGTTAATTATTATTTTAAATTAATCATTTTATTATTAATTGTAATATTGATCGTATTTTACCGATGCGTTACTTATAAAAATATTCTATATAGAAACTGATAAAAAAAGTAATATTAGAATTAAATCGTGTCTTATATAATTCTAAGTTTTATTTAATTTAAAAATATCTAAAAACCTTAATCAGTTTCAGAAAACGATTTTTTTTCGTGTGGGTTACGAAAATTTCTGTGAAATTAAAAAAAGTATCGTTTGCAGTGATTCACTTAAATAAATAAAGTGAATTAATTCCCTGGAAAAGATAATTCTTTAATTTCATTCGCATTTTCAATATTGAACTATTTAACTTCTAAATAAATATCATTTTTCAAGTATGCAGTGCTTTAGATTGAAGGTAAATATTTTGATGTAATAATATTATCCAAATTATTCTATTACATAATGATATGAAATAATAAAACATATTTTTTGTGATTAAAAATATTTTAATGGCATTTGAAAAGGATCCAATAACCGGAATGTTTCACAATCTTAAAATAACTGAATAGCTAATCTCTTGATAGTGAACAAAAACATATTTTTTAAACCTATATTCAGAGCATCATTGATCTTAGAGATGTAACTAGAAACTTATATTCTCACGTTTTATATCAAAATGACTCACGTAAAAATGTTCAGCTTAGTGTAATAGAGCGTGAAGTTTCTATGTTCCGGTTTTTAGTTTTTATTGTGAAATATGGGCCGGTTTTTCACGTTTAATATAACATATTTTTTATCGTTTCTTCTTCTTTTTTATTGCTATGAATGTTCTCAGTAATTTATATTAATGATTCTTCCTCTTTGGTATTAATAGGATGTTCACATCCGCTTGCTCTGAGCAGTTTTCTTGTGTGTGAAAATCGTTTGCAAAATCTCATTTAGTGATGAACTTTTTTCCCGCCATATCTTTCATTCCAGTGCAGTTGCCTTCGAACTCACTGAACTGATTGTATTTCACGCGCAATAATAAATACTTCTTTACGAATTCTGATCGTTTATTCGCTACAGGCTTGTTTACAAAAAAAATTAATTTGGATGTTTATTTTTCGAAACCTCCTAAATATTTTTCTCTCTCATTTTGAACCTTTTAATATCAAATTTATTTATCTGTTTACTTTATCTTTTCACTGCATTTTCAGCTCTTTTATTTAAACTGTCTTAATTCCTGTTTGTAAAGATGCAATTTTGTGATCAAAATTTTCACTCAATTCCTAAGAAATGTTCGGAAATTTTCTACTGTTGTGCGTTGTCAATGACAATACACTATTCTAATATTTTAAGACCTTGACGATAAATTAATCGATAAATTTAATTAAATTTTGTTTCCATGCGAGTGGCGCCTCCTGATAGTGAATTTGAGAATAACCCTGTTACTCTGATGTACCTTTTTTCAAAATCTGTTATATATACATGTTTGAAACTTTTTACGGAAGTAAAGTACATTAAAAAGTATTCATTTCAGTATAATGTATCGATAACAGATTTTGCGAAAAGGTATATCGAAATGGCCAATTTCACATTTTTTGTTTTGACTCAAAAAAATTTGTAAAAAATAAATTTATCAATTTTTTTAAAAAACTTCATTACAGTATAATGAGAAAGATGTACTTTACTTGTATAAAAAATTTCAAACACGATTTTATAAAATATTTTGAGAAAAGGTACATCGAAATAACAGGGTTAGGGTTAATGGACTTAGGGTTCCAACCCCCCCCCCCCCCTTTCGCATATTCTAGACATTGAGGATTCGCTAATCGCATGTGAAACATTGCAAACGGGGAAATCATTGAAAATGCTACGTCACGTTGATGAGTCAAAAAGATTAAGCAACAGACTAGACGGTAGACTTAATGAAAGACATTACAAAAGTAACAAATCCTTAATAATTTGCGGATTTTCCTTGAGATACCGAAAGAAAGTACTATGCATGATGAATTCTCGATTATTGCGAATCTCTAGAAATTTGTAATTGCATCAAAAACATTATAAGCTAAACTAAACTAAATGAAAATATTATAAACTAAGATAAGCTAACTAAACTAAATAAGCTAATATAGTAAATAACTAAATAATAAAAATTAACTAAATAATAAACGCTAACTAAACTTAGCTAAATAATGAAAACTAATACACTAATGCTAATAAACTAAATGCACTAACTAAAATAAGCTAAACAGAACTAAAATATTTTATGCTAAAAGACAAATATTTAATAATAAAATACTAAGTTGCATCAATCATATTATAACTTGCATCAAAAATATATTATAAAATAAATAGTTAAATTACATTAACTATATTTTTGCTGAAGGGGAGGAAGAAGTTAACTAATCTAGTAACCTTGTGTATTTCGAAGCTAATTGGTATCGATTTTTTTTTTTTCATTACTCTATTCATAATTTCAAGGTAGACGAAATCTAGCGTTTACTAACGATTGCTCACATTATTTTGTTCTCAGAAATGAAATTTATCCAAACTTACGTTAATAACCAAATAAAATTGTTAGAATTTTCGTTTCTTTGGACTTATATTAAGGAGCAAAATCATACTAATATTTCATACTATATATTATACAAAAATTTGCACACAATACAATTTTAATAGATTTATTAGTAAGTATTTAAAAGTATTATTTAAGCAAAAAGTATGAGTAGTATGGCATTGAAATTTTTTTATTGAGCTTAGATATCGTACATTAGTATGGTGTTGAATTTTTTATATAAATACACATAAAATTCAGAAAAAAACGGTAAAAAGAATCCAATTTTGATAAGAGGTAATTTTTTATAATTGAGTGGTGGGGTTTTTTCATGTCATTAAAATCTGGTATAGTTTCATTTATTTAATATATTTTTATATATATTCGACGAAGTTAATTTAATATAATACAAATAAAAGTTTTAACAACTAACTCATTTACTGTCTATTTACTTTTCAATTGCTTTATAGGTCTTGTATCAACTGTATCTGGCAAAATGAATTCTTGATTTAAATTATCCTTCAGCGGCAACTTATATTTTCCTACTTCTAAGAAGACGTACTTTTTCTTCTAGTAAGAAGTCAAAATATGGGGTTGTATTAAAAATCAAAGATCTTGAAATAAATATGGTTGAAAGTTTCAAATTATTTTTCTGTGCAACGTTACAAACTTCTATACTGAAGCTGATACAAGAACTGATAAGAAAATTTCTGCTGATTGCGAAATAGGTTCTAGTACAAAATGGCAAAACTGAGGATGAAAACCAAGGAAAATTTTAAAAACAAAGAACAGAGAAGAATAGTAGAAGGAAATCACAGAAACATTGAGACAAATATTTCATAATTGAAAATTATTTAAATTATAAATCGCTATCTCAAATGGCGGAATTTTGAAGTTGAGAACACTTTAGATTAGGCGCTTTGAATCAGATACTTCAATCAATCAATGGGGATATAATTAAGAAAAATATATTGATTATTATAATCAATATATTTATAATATATATTGATTATTATTATAATCTTTTTGTTTGAAAGAACTCAATTAAATAACCAAAGAACTTAAATTTATTTTCTACTTAAGTATCAATAACCAATGAAAATTTTTCATACTGGTTTTCCTACGAATATGTATTTCGGTCACGAAAAAGTTTTTGTTGTGGAATAGGGACTCGTGAAATAATTTGTTTTTCTTTTCGAATAAAAAGGAATGAGAGAATAAGATATTTAACCAGCTTTTTAGAAAAATAATAATAATCGTACAGATTTTACGATGGAATTGTATTTTGTAACACGCTGTAAAGTAGAAAGAGATTATTCAGAATAGGAATAGGTATTTAAAGTTTTTTTCGTTTTTCATAAATAATTGAGAAGACATTGTATTCGAAAATACTGTTTTGGTCAAAATTCAGGAGCTTCGTTTTCTTCCACAGTTAAACTATTCCGACGGGCGAAACAAATGTCTGTATAAACAGCAATAATTGCCTTGAGAGCAAACGAAATTTATTCAGTAGGCCAAAGTTTTTGAAAATGTTACATGTTGATATAATGTTAAACCTTTCGAAAATGTTATTTTCAAATTTATCTATATGAATTCAGCTGTGTTGTTGCGCTATTCCAAATTTCCATTTCATTACACCTGCTTTGGACATAATAAAATTCCTTTTATTCCTTTATTTTAAAGGATTTTAAAATAATATATCCATAACTTAAGAAAGAAATAAATAAGAACGATTGCAGGGACAACCATGACTTAACGCTACCAAAGTTCTACTGGATACTTTGGGAAACTGACGCAATAAATATTGCTTGTTGGTTTAATTAATAACTTACATGAGGGTTATTTTAAGATAAACCTTACAATTTTGAACCGTCTACTCCTGAGCCAGTACTTTCCTTTCAATAGTTTTCCGCCACACCAACGGGAAAATGTTTGACACGCGGATTTGGCGTGCACCATACTCGCCTACACGAAGATCTTTAGTTTGTGGCCGTTCAAATATTACGTAAGAATGTTTTTGGTAATTTTTGACCCCCCTCCCCCCCTTGTCAATAAAAATAAGCAAATCGCAAACCCGACCCCTCATGGTGGCAGGCGCGGCAGGCGAAGGCACAGCAGGGCACAGCGGTGATCACAAAAAGTATAACAGTAATAATCTAATTTTAAAAATTTTAGGACTTATTTCAAATAAAAAACTTTAACTGGGCTTAAAATGAATATATATATATATATATAATTTCCTTACAATTTTGTTTAAGAAAATTTCTTAGTTTATCACAATTTTAAAAGTTCAATTTTAATTTTCTTTTGCCAAATTTAATTTTTTTTTCAAATTTAATTTTTTATTGAAATTATTTTTGCAAGTTACAAGAGATTTTCGGAAATAAAGTGGTTTCAATGTCTTGCGTAAGCATCACTCATAACCCCTCACCCCTTGTCAGCAAATTGCAAACCCCCTCCCCCCCTAGGTGCTCACGTAATATTTGAACGGACCCTTTAACTGGGTCCAGAAACGGCTACCCTTCTGCAAGATTCTGGCATTTGTTGCAAGTTACTACGGGATAATTATAGTCCATTTAAATTAAAAATTAGCTTTAAAATTTCAAGATTTTGTTCAGGAATTTTATTTCAGAGTAAGGTTTGCAAAATAATGACAGATTTCATTTTTAAAGAGATGAACGAGAGAAATATTAATTCATGCGTAATTAAAAGCCTACTGAAACAACTAGCATCTAGAAAATAATTCGTTTGAAATTCACAAAAGATCTCCAAACGGAAACCTGCATGTAGTCGAGTATATAGTTATAAGTAACTAAACTTAAAACACAACTTCAGTTGATTGCGATATTTAACTTTAGATTTCGAGCATTTCCTTTATTTTTAGTTAATCAGTTTCACAGTAGTGACTTCTTATGTGTAGTTGCTCTTCCGATATTCAGACTAAGATTTTTCACATTCATATTTTCGCCATTTTTACCGTCTAACCGGAATAACTGTCACTGTAACTGCTAAAGTATATTTTAAGTAAACGGGTATTCAAGAAATGTTACGGTTAGAGGGTTTAGGGGACATACGACTGTTAAACCTCGAAAAATGGTGGAAAACTGTCAAATTCGATACACTATATCTCTGAAACAATGCAATTCACAAACTCAGTTTTTTTTCTAGGAAAAGATCTGTTCTTTTTTTTATAGTACGCACATTTTCAAACCTTCATATTGGTATGTATTTATTTGAGAGAGTAATAAATATGGGTATAATTTTTGGAGAAAAAATGAGATAGTCATCTTGCGCGCATGATTACGGAAAAAATATTGGTCTAAACTCAATATTTTGGATATCTGAGTAATCCAAACAGTCTGTTTAAGAAACTGAACCTCAATTTATTAACGTTTATATTTAATTTCTATTTTATAAGCCAATTTAAAATAAAATTAAAAATTGTTAAAATTGCAAGATTTCTAGCCCCTCCCCCTCCAAAAAACTTCTTTGGTGAAAATATGTACAAATTGTGGTTCAATTTGTAGAACATAGCCGAAATTACATATTCAGCAAAAATTTTCTGTAAAAATATTCAATAGTTCTTGAGATATCGTGCGCGCAATATAAAAAAAACACATTTTGAGATATAGCACTTTAAAGATATGACCATATTCAATGTTCATGTTGAAGAGCTGATACATTTTCCTTCATAACTTTCATAATTATAGGAATTTTTTAAAGCGGATTGTTTTAAATCTTACATAAAAGACAGGGAAATAATCTTTTTTTCATAAAATCGAAAATTTTCGATGTTTAACACTCGTATGTCCCCTTAAGCTGTCCCCGGGGAGGGGCACCAGAGTACGTTGATGAAAAGTGGCCCAACACACTATGCCGATTCTTGCTTTCCTTCAACAATGGTGGTGAATGGATTATGCTTATCAGATGTGCTGAATTGATAGGGGTGATAACTTAAAGCATTAGAGCAGTGGTTTCCAACCTCAATTTTCTTTCGTATCTCTTGATTAGTCTTCTTAGTTTGAGTAACCCCTATGATATACCCGACCATCCCTTCTGGCAAAGAAGTTTTTATTAATGGTGTTAAAGGTTTAGGTTATCTTAAGATCCTTGGTATTCATATAATATCTGTGGGATTTACTTTGGATTTTACATTTTGTTCCATTTTTTATAGTATTATAGTATTAATTCAAATGGAAAAAAATTGAAATAACTTCGCATTAACTTATGATGAAAGCCAACAAATGCTCATCGTGAAAATCAAGCATTCAAAATGAAAGGCAATTTCAATGCAGTCCCTGAGCTTGCTTCATTCTGAGTAAAATAAATTACCTTTAAACGCAGACGTAATATCATATCTGGAGCTAATAAAATTACCTTTAAATGAAGACGTAATATCATATCTGGAGCTAATAAAATTGTCTTTAAATGAAGACGCAATATCATATCTGGAGTTAATTCAAATCTGGAGCTAATAAAATTAGCTTTAAATGAAGACGTAATATCATATCTGGAGCTAATAAAATTATCTTTAAATGAAGACGTAATATCATATCTGGAGCTCATTCAAATCTGGAGCTAATAAAATTACCTTTAAATGAAGACGTAATATCATATCTGGAGCTAATAAAATTAGCTTTAAATGAAAACGTAATATCATATCTGGAGCTAATTCAAGCTTACTGCGATATTTGTTATTAATATCCGCATAAGACGAGTATGTTCTTCAACAAGTTCTGTATTCGTGAAAGGTATTAAACATTTTATTATTTTAACACAGAGTTCTTGATACGTTTCTTTCACTGCTTCTCAGTAGACTTTAGTCCGCGGTGGTCTAGTGGTGAAGTGTCGGCCTCGGAGGCCCTTTATATCTTCCCAAATATTTGTGCTGAGTTTACGAAAATTCCTGTAAATATTATGCACATTAAACATTACCATTTCTGAAAGTTTCATTTTGTTATCAGTATTCTGTGAAGCGGGGTGGCCAAAAACGTTTTTGTCTTCATCAGTTTGTAGAGGGTCCCCTAATGGCCCTCTGGACCGAATCTTCAATGTAAAATGTGAGTTATTGTCTATTCTTTACATGTCCGAAGTTTAAAGGCAGTCAGTTGAACCATTCCGGAGAAATTCTAAAAAATGTGAAAATCTGCAAGTGTCCGGATACTTTTGGGCATATAGTGTATATATAAGTATTGAAAAGGAAAAAAAACCAAATAAACACAGAAAAAGCAGTAAAAATCAGATATAAAAATAAGTCAAAGATTGAGACCCCAGAACATAAAAACAAAACACTACACATCAAACGACACACACAACACAAATAAAAAAGGAAAAGTACAAGACATTGAATTAAAAATTCATAAATTAAAAAAATTACTTCTGAGATAGGAAGGAAGAAATTCCGTCAGTCACCGGCAATCCAGATCCTGCATACCCGGGAATATCTGCTCGTCAATTACATAATGTTTTCTCAGTAAAAGCTACGCAAGTTAAAAATTACTTTTAAGTCCTATACAGGATGAAAACGGTCAAAAGGTGAGGATAAGGGTTAAAATTTTGTAGTCTAAAATTAAAATCAAGATCAAAAAGAAATATTCATAGCCCTCCCCCCCCAAAAAAAAAATATCCGAACAGCTGTTAAGGTATCCGACTACGTTCGGATGCCTTTTTTTAAATATTGATATTTGAAGCAATATTTTTGTATTTTTATATGACATTTATGTTAAAACTTAATAAATCATAGAAAAAAGTTAAATGAATTAAATATATTTTTAAAAATTTGAAAAAACTTTTTTTGCACTAAATTTGACCTTTTTTCAAACACTCTCGTTCAAAAAGAAATGATCAGAATGATAAATCCTTTAGCATATATAATCCTTCAACTATTGGCTAGGTCCTGAAGCAAAAGTTTTGCAATGTATCAAAAAACATGTAAATTATAAGAGTTTTAGTGTGAAATCATGAATTTTTAAAGAATTTTGGCCTTTTTCCAAACCTTAAAAGATACATAACTTTTTAATGGAGCATTATTTCACTTATATTTTGGTTCATTACCTAGACAATATAATAAATAATATGCATGCCAAATTTGAGACGGATATTTTAAGTTGAATTTTAGTTATCGTGTTTGAAAAATGAAAATTTTGCAAAAAATCACATTTCGAGAAAAATGAGTTTAAAGTTTATGTTTTTAATTTACAATGAGAAGAAAAAAGAATTTTTCTTCAATACTCCCCAGTTTTGTAGGCTAGTCCTTAGTTTTTGCCAGCTTAGCACATTTTTAAAAATTTTCTGATTGGAAATTTTTTTTAGTCGTTTTCTTGAGCCTTATGTGTCATTATCTTTTTCTATCATTCATCCGCCATCGATAGATTTGAATATTGTTTTTCAGTCAAATAACTTTATAATACCTATTAGTTGATCTAGAGATACTTTTAGTGATTGATATTGATCATAAGTACAATTTATGTACTTTTCCTACGTTTATTATCAAAAATTACATCATTAACGGAGAATCAAGATACTGCAGTGATTCAAAATTACCTAAATTTACAACAATGTCATAGAAAACAAAGAAATTCACACTGAAAATATTTCAAAATAATACCTGATATATGTGAAATAGTATAAAACAAAAATAAACAATAAAATTTAAATATCTTAAGTAAAAACGATGAAAAATGCTTCTTTATCTTATCATTTACCACTCCATTTTCAACTGTCAAGTTCTACTAAAATGCCTCTAATTTCACTTCTGATCATCATAGATGTAAAATAAAAACTGTTTTGAAAACTAAAAACAATATGCTTTCAGATAAGACATTAAAAAAATTATGATTTTCGGTCAAAAATGGGTTTTCGAACGTATGCGGATACCTTAAGGCATTAACTACGTTGCAACAGGTAGTTCCAGAACTGATGCGGAAGAATGGAGAGGGGGTGCCAGATCAGGTGTCGTAATAATCACCTGAACGAGGTTCAAACTGACGATTTGCGTGCCAAAATAGCTCTCGCGTTGCTTCAAAACGGTACGTTAATATAACTAATCATTCCATACCAAAATAATCAACATACAATTTCATACATCTTAGGCCTATAGAACTTCTGCAGCACTGCTGACGAGCCGTCACTGGTAGTTTGTTACGCAAACGGACTATCTATTAAGTAATAATAGTTTTTAGAAAAAGAAGTGCAACGTTAGAAATTTTTCCATAATATTTTGCGAAAACAACTATTTTCTCAGAGTGTGTATATCGTAACTTGGAAAATAACAGCAAACTAAACATGAATATATTTCGGCTTCAAAATTTACATCTTCTTTTAAAATTGTATTCCCCATTAAATAAGAATAATTCGATAAATGATCGCTTACCTTCTTGGGATCAGGATCTGTTGCAGTATTTTCTTTTCATAGCAAATTTCAAATCATAATCCACAAGGAAAATTCACTGCTGCATTAAGGCCTAATTAGGTTTATTCACAATTTAAAAATTCGCCATTTTCATTTGTTTTCATCTTAAGCAGTTTTTTCGAACGTTCTTTCATTATTCCGTTGAATTTCAACTTTCATCAAAACCTGCTTTCACCAACCATGTCATTTTAATACATTTAGATTTTATTTGCATTTTGAATCGTTTGCAAAATGCAAATAAAAAAACAGCAATCTGAGCAAAACCACGTGATTTTTAATCAGCATTCTTTTTATCAATTAAAATCTGCAACAGTGTATTTTGGAATTGGTTCCCAATTTTCTAACGTCACCCCATTACGTGAATAAATTATATTGTTTTCTATGCAAAAAAAGAGTTGAATCTAGTTTAGAATAATACTAGTCATGTTAGATACAAATAGCATTTTCCAAATGCCGTATCACAAGAATTATAACTATTCTCTTTTTTAAGTGGTTAGAAGTAAGTATTTTCCGCCATCTGCAAACTTTCTCATGCAATCATTATTTCTGGCAGAAATTTCAGTCAAAATTGCAACGAATATTAGATAGATAAAATCCAATTACATCACATGACAAAGCTGTTTTCAAGAAATTCCTTCGAACGTCGCTTTGCCAGCGAATGATTGTCCCTCTAAATTTACCTCTATTTCATATTTCAAAGAAAGAGATAAGGGATTAAGTTATCTCTCTCGAAACCTTAGGAGGTTCTGTCCTTTAATCGCTTATCTCAATACTCCGACTAGAAAAACAAAACAACGGTGATGAATTTTTAGTAGGCCAACCGTTCTAGAAATAGCATCGTAACCTACTTATACCGGCTGTGCAAATCCTGCTACATATTTCGTTAATTGCCAATCGGATTGAAGAAAAGAAAAACTCGAAATGAAGAACCAAAACAAAACGAAGCAGGTCGTCCCTACGTTATTTGTGTCAACAACCTTTATCGCGTCGAATTTTTTTTCATTCGAATTTGCGCGAGGGGAAAAATTTGTTCATGTCCGGTTTGAAGAACAGGAAGGGAATAAGTTATTTTCCCTTTCATCATCCTACAGGAACATAACTGTAACCTTCACGTACGAGTGGTTTCGGTACCATAACAGTTTCGTTTCTGCAAACAGTTCATCGCGCCCAGACCCAGATGTAGAACGGATTTAGCCGTCAAATTTCACGTTAGTTTTTCTTTAATCAGGGGTGGAGAGACACTACGTGAAATTAAAAAAAGAGGCCATAACCTCTCTCTCTCTATCCTTTCGCCAGAAAAAAGAATATTTACTTCATGTTTGTCACTAATTTTGTTACGGGTCATTGAAATGACATTGGTCATGTCATTGAAATGACATGACATGACCCTTGACCTAACATGAACGCTTGGTTTTAACATGATAATGTATACAGCTTGGATACTATCTGTAAGCTGCGTGATGCTGCTTCAGGCTGGATGCATTAACGTTGTAAGCCGCGTACGCATTAATCGTTGCAGGCTGCGTGATGTCAGGCTGCATGATTTTACGAATCGTTGCAGCCGCGGATGCCGTACGTATGATGCATTACCGCTGTAAGCTGCGATGCCGCAATTTGTTACGGAAGAATGCCAGGCTGCGTGATGCGAGTACGTAAAGATGTGCATTAATCGCTTGTAGTTTCTAAAGGTAGCTGATGATTAACGGTTGTAAGTTGCCCGCTGATGCATTAATTGCTGCTTGTGTAAGGATGCATTAATCGTTGTAAGCCGGTGATGCTGCATGTATGATGAATAATCGCTTGTGCCATTGCGTGATGCTGCATTAATCGTTGTAAGCTGTGTGATGCTGCATTAATCGTTGTAAGCTGCGTGATGCTGCATGTATGATGCATTAATCGTTGTAAGCTGCGTGATGCTGCATTAATCGTTGTAAGCTGCATGATGCTGCATGTATGATGCATTAGTCGTTGTAAGCTGCACGATGCTGCATGTATGATGCATTAATCGCTCGAAACGCTTGCCCCGAGATTTAACTTTATTAAGAAATGTTTTTTGCAAACAGTGGTAAGAATTTATTTTTGAAAGCGAAAAAAAAAAAATGTTTAAAAATTATATTATCGATTTTTGTAGAGGTTTCTTTGTTAACTGATTGACCTTTTGGCTTTGCTTGGAAACATTAATTAAAATTTTCTTTAGGGAATGCTGTTTTCTCCAAGAAACATTTACCAGTTGGAGTTGGTTAAACCTTGTATATTCTTCAGTTATGTGTTTTTTTTTTATATTTGACTGTGACACTAAACTGAAATTAAGAAGCTAACTTTTTTTACTTTTAAATTTCAATTTAAAAATTAAAGTATACACGTTTCATAGATTATTTCGATTTATACAATGTTTAATAAGTTAATAATGATTATAATTAAAAGAAGTGATAGAAATTAGCTTCAATCAATTAAAACTAAAAAAATGACGGGAGGCTGTCTTTTTCAAACAGCCGCTGATGCTAAAGGCGTAGGACTACTTTACTCGCGTGACCCTTTTGATTCTCGAAGTTTCTACCCTTTATCTCCAAAATAAGACAGTAGTTATGTTTTTAACATATATAGTTACCGAGATATAGAGGATCGCTTCACAAATTCATGCGCATTTTTGCCCAACTTTGCGACTCGGCAGTCGCTGAACTACAATTCCGATTTTCAGTTTTTTTTTTTGTTACTTCTGTTGTTACCCATTATCTCTAATATAAGACATTAGTTATGTCTTTAACATATATAGTTACCGAGATATAGAGGATCTCCCATACAACGTTTTCTGTGGCGTTATGGCGTCTGAATCAAATTCCTTCCTGAAACCCCAATGGGAGGAACATAGTCCTATATATCTCACTCTGTGTATCACGTGAGCATTAATTAACTCCAGTCCATACCACCTGAACCTTGCCCTTCATTCACAACATCTGTGTAACCTGGTGCTGTGCCATATAATCTAAGTGTAAACTGTCTTACGATGAGCTGTGGCGTCAAGTCCTCTACAAAATGTGCAATTGATCCCAAATTAAATTGTCCCATTCGCCGTGTATCACGTGAACATTAATTGACTCCAGTCCATACCACCTGAACCTTGGCCTTCATTCACAATATGTATGCAACCTAGTGCTGTTGCTATGATTCACAACTTTAACCGTAACCATACCATTATATATTTAAGAAGCACCTTAGCATAATTGCGGATGCAGTTATGTCGTTTTTGTCTCTTGAAGAAGTACAATGTTTACGACAATGCCAGAAAGCAACAAATGGAACTTATTAGCTGATACATTTGGACAGAGTGTACTGATCGTTTTTAGCTCATGAAAAGCAAATTTATCTGTTGTTTTTCCAGAAAAAGTTCTTAAACAAGGTATTCTCTGCTGTGTTAGAGCTGACAATATTGACCTATCTTTAGAACAAGAGCTGTATCTTAAATAATGGATTTCGTGAGAAGACTCATTTGCGCTTAAAAGGAAGTCGAAAACCGCAATCGAAGTGAACTTGGATATCACGCGATTTATTGTGGGTATTTAGAAATAATATCGATCAGCCAAGATTATCCTAATGGTAGCATGGGCTATTTGTGTTATCTTAAACTGGGTCATAATGCAGTTTTTGAAATATTAACGTGACAAATACGAGCTCGAAAATGTGTAAAGACACTTTTTAGTTTGGTACTTTTCCGTTAGGCGGGTGCAAGGGAAAAATCGCCAAATAATGTAGAATTCCGCCAAATTGTGGCGATATTTGCGCCGGGCGACTTGGCTCGCGTTTGGGTCACAATTGCGACATTCTCACGTTTGGTTTACAATTGGCGACATTTGCGCCGGGCGCAAGCGAAAAATCGCCAAATAATGTAGAATTCCGCCAAATTTTGGCGACATTTGCGCCGGGCGACTTGGCTCGCGTTTGGTTCACAATTGGCGACATTTGCGCCCGGCTAACGGAAAAGTACCTTTAGTTTTTAGTATTTTTTTTTAATGTTCGAAATTCTCATTATATGCAGTTCGTAGCCAAGAAAAGCCCATGGGCTTTGTTTACATTTGTGAAGACCTCAATGCAACCATGTCAGTTTTTCTCCTTTTTATATTTTCTCGAATACAAAAAGAATGTAATGTAATAATAAAAAAAATTCTATTTTCAAATTTTGGTGACAAATCGTGTTTTTGATTATCTCTATTTTCGAAAAACGCATTTTTGGAATTACGTCTTTGTGTGTGTCTGTCTCTTTGTCTGTGTGTATGTGAAAAAGACATAGAATGAGTTAAACCTCAAAATCCAATGAACTAAGCCGATGAAATTTTATATATAGACCGTCTCATACATCTTTCCCTGTCACCATTACTGAACAGTTGATTGCCCAGGAAAATGTCACCTTTATTAAAGATTGCACATAAAAATTAAGGGATCATACGACTGTTAAACCTCGAAAATTTTCGATTTTATGAAAAAAAAATTATTTCCCTGTCTTTTCTGAACAATTTTAAAAAATTCGCGTGAAAAAAATTCCCATAATTATGAAAGTTATAAATGAAAATGTATCAGCTGTTCAACGTGAACATTGAATATGGCCATATCTTTAAAGCGCTACATCTCAAAATGTTTTTTATATGACACACACGATATCTCAAGAACTATTGAATACTTTTACATAAAATTTTTACTGAATATGCATTGTGTTATGTTCTACAAATTGAACCGCATTTTTGTACATATTTTCTCCAAAGAACTTTGTTTGGGGGTGGGTTAGAAAAGTTGAATTTTAACAATTTTTAACATTTTTATTTTAAATTGGTATATAAAATAGAAATGAAATTTAAATGTTAATAAATTGTGGTTTAGTTCCTTAAATCGACTGTTTGGATTACTTAGATACCCATAATATTGTGTTTATATAAATATTTTATTCGTAATCATGCGCGCAAGGTGACTTTCTCATTTTTTCTCCAAAACTTATACCATATTTATTACTCTCTCAAATAAATACATCCCAATATGAAGGTTTGAAAACGTGTGTACTATAAGAGAAAGAACAGATATTTTTGTAGGAAAAAAAGTGAGTTTGTGAATTGCATTGTTTCAGAGATATAATGTATCGAATTTGACAGTTCCCCGCATTTTTTCGAGGTGTAAGAGTCGTATATCCCTTTAAATGGGCTTACTACTATGCCGAGGGCTATGTTGATACCACTGATGGAGAGGAACAAAATGTAAAAATAAGGCTTGAGAAATTATAAAATGAAAATAAACAAGCAGTTTTAGCACAGAAGGACATCTAACTCTTTACGATATTGATACTGAAAACGGAACAATAAATTTAAAAATACAATTAAAAAGGACATAATTTAAAAAATTAAAAAACAAAATAATGAGAAGAAAAATAGAAATATTAATAATAATGCTGAAACATAACTGAAAAGATTTAGAATAAAAGACAGAATAAAATAAAAAACAAATAAAACAGTAATTATTCACATATGAAATTTGATTTATGGTCTTTACGTCCAAATTGCACATCTGTATCAAAATACGAGCTTCTTAAAAACTGCTTGAGCGACGAAATATTTGCGAAACTGTCGCCACCATCAGCAAGACTTTACCTGTAATTAGCACCTCGTATTCGTTAATTACTGGTAAAGACAGGGCTTAAACATGCCCCTGTACCTTGAACATGAGGATTCATAATCACACATGGGAGGGAAAAGAAGCCGGGCCCATTTGAGGAAACAGTAGAAAAATTATTCAAATTCCTCAAATTTCTGGTACACATCACAATGTTTTGTATGTTGTGTATGACTTCATTGTATAGTGTAATTTTTTTGTTGGTACATATATCATTTTTATTATATAAATTAGTTTTATTTATTGATATATACTATATACAGGGCTAAACAATAACGAAATGTCGGTCTGCAAGAGCCGACGCCGGCCGGAATCTCATCTCCTCACGAATCCTGTCCCTGGGCTAAATTTGTTTCCTTCAAAGATTAGAATGTTTATGGTTTTTTTTAACTGGTGGTACAGTTATATGTTGCTATAGCCTGTTGACCATAGACATTACATTGTGTAAAGCAAACATGCATCTCTTGCTGAACGTAATTTCAGCCTTTTACTTTTCCTTATCTGACAAGGCCAACACCAGGTACATGGGTCACCGATTTTTTTCAAATTTTGTACATTTGTAGTAGTGCCTTAGGACAATACAACATGCAAGGCACAAGTTCCACAACTGAGTAATTTTCGAGAAAATGGATCGAAAACTTTATTGGGTAGAATACCAATCTGTTCGCTGCAAGTTTAGACAGAGATGGCGGCAGTTGAGTGGTTAGCGTCAGAGCTTCGTAATTGCTGGTTCGCCGGATCGAGTCCCATACTGAGTTTCTTTAAATCTATCATTTAAATATTTTTATAACGAATATATGCATGGATATTTATTGAATATTCAACAACGTTTAGTAATTCTGCTAATGTTCTGCAAGATAAAAATTTATTTTTTAGTATAATTTTATTCATCACATTATAAGCCGCCATCTCATTAGGACAGCTGAAGCGAATTGACTGATATTAATTGCGATTCATATAATGTGATGAATAAAGTTATAATAAAAATAAGTTTTAATTTAAGAAAAAATAGAATTACTAAACGCTGTTGAAAGTTCAATAAATATCATGCGCATAAACGATATTATTCCCTATAAAATATTCAAATGGTATTGGAAAAACGTTCAGTGTGGGACTAGATCAGGCGATCCAGCAATTACGGAGCTCTGAAGCTAACCACAAGATCGCCGCCATCTCGCACTAACTTACAGCGAACTGGTTGATATTTTACCCGCTAAAGTTTTCGATCAATTTTCTCAAAAATAACTGAGTTGTAGAACTTGTGGCTTGCATGTTGTATTTTACTAAGGCACTGCTACAAATGTACAGACTTATTTGACTGCACGCTCACCAAAGAATTCCACCTCAAAAAGCCTGCAGAGCAAAATAAGAAGATATTGTTAAAAAATTTAATGTATAATAAAATGGCAATAAATAAATTAATGAAAGCATATATTATTAGTAACAACATTTGGGATTCACTAAACGTCCCGGAGTAAAAATGCTTTTAAATGATTTTAAGCTATCTTTACTCTTTTACCTCAACACCACTGGTTAAAATATTTTTAAGTGGGTATAGCAGTTTCAGCACTTTATTTACGTAGTTAATTTTAACTGATTATATTGTTTTTATGTTAATCCTGGACTTTTTAAAATGTTTTAATGTCTCAAATTTTGTTGAGTATTCACCCTTGGGGAACCCAATTGGCAACCTTGTTTTTATCTTTCTAATCTTAAAAATTTGATCATTTTATTCTTGTATTTTTATTGTTGTTTGATTGACGTCGACTTTGGTGGATTTTATTGTTTTTTGGACTGGTGAGTGAACACGGGGTCTGTTTCTGATGCTCTTATGTGGGATTTTTAATCATACTTTACAAAAAAAATTTATTACCACTTTCTTTTTACTGGTGTGTTGTCCTGAGCTTGTGCTTGTATTTTGCTCATTTGGATGCATACTGGGGGCACCTCCTTTTGAGTGTTTTGAATATTTTTAATGCTGATTCCAGATCTGGCGATAAAAATCAAACAAAATTCAATTAATTTATGGTTCTCTCCAAGTGCAATATAGATTCGGTGGCGTATTGTTTTTTTTTCTGTTGTGTGTTTTAGGTTACTTTATTTATTTTGTTGTTGTTCCTTTTTTGCAATGTTTGCAACGTTCTGTGCTATGTTTGTGATGTTTTTGTGTGTGTCATGTCATATTGATATTCTTGTATTGCGTTTTTATTTCCCCACCGGTCTGCTAAAGGCCTTACACCCTTTTGGGTAAGCCGAACCGGTGTGGGTTTTAAAAAAAAAAAACCGTACAGAATTTGAAAAAAATCGGTGACCCATGTACCTGGTGTTGCCCTTGTGAGCTTTTCCTCCGTTCTTCGCTTTTTCCTTCGTTGAAACAATACTGAGAGCTCCGTTGCTACGCGTGTCTCGTGTGACAAAGACGGTAAGTGATCTGTCTATTCTTTGGCTTCTTTTTCACACTCACGTGAAGCGTGGCCACGAGTTGCAATGCAACTTTGTATGTATGAATGCACTGCATATCGTTAACACAAGTACAATACATCAGCTTGCTGACGTAAGAGTTGTGTTGGAGACAATAACGCCAATGTCGTGGGGATGGTAGCATAAATTTTTCTGCGGGGACAATGTTACTTTCATTTTCAATTCGTTTTGATCAGGACTTTTCTCGTTCTCGTCTGGCATGCACTGGCTGAAGCGTTTTTAAAGTGTGAAATACGTAGCATTGTCTAGGTCTCATTGTTTGAGTTTAGCGTCTTTTAAAACGAGGGACGGTATGAATGGAAGTCGTGAAAAATCGTAAAGTTTGCATAATTTGAATTAGGTTTATAATGGATTTTAAGAATACCAAAGTACCTGTGGGTGTTTATTCTTCTGCGAACTCGGGATCTTTCAATAAAATTAATTCGGCTTTTTATCACGAAATAATACTTAAACTGATTGTTGTGAATAGCACATTGCTGAGACAAAGTAATGAATAAAACATAAAAAGAAATAAAGAATACAGAGGCTGTTCCATATATGAGACTATAAGCGTAAGATGAATCAGGGCAACGGCCAACGGTGTCAGTTTTACGATGATTAGCTGAGTCAGTGTTACACCACTACACCAGCGTTATTGAATTTAAACACAACTTTTGTGTTTACATCAGAAAGAGTGACTGGGCCGCGGTGGCCTAGTGGTAAGGTTTCGACTTCGGAGCCGAGGGCTCCAGGCCCGAAACCCAATTCCATTGAAGACCCGTCGTGTATTGGGCCTGCTGCACGCCACATCATACATGGGGGAGGGGTCAAACGTCCTCCCCCCGGCGTGTTGCGGAGGTTTGGAGAGGGGGTGCCAGATTAGGTGTCGTCAGGCTCACGAGGAATAGTTCAAAATGACGAGGTCCATTCCAAAATAGTCATCATGTTGTTCCAAAACGGGACCTTAATATAACTAAACTGAAAGAGAGACAAAAGAAACGAGGAACAGTTCCTCTTAAGGAGAGTTTTGGTCGAAAGAGAGAAAAAATGCTCAAGAAATACAAAAAATTTTTAATTGCAGTCGAACCCTTTATAACAAACCCCCAACGGACCGATCCAGAAGTTCGCTATAACCGAGCGTTCGCTATATCCGATTTTTCCAATATTGGCCACGCAAGATTTTACATGCATTTCTCTGTTGAACTAATTAATTACACTAAAGTGCAATTAGTAACGGGATGTGATATATTAAAATAAATATTTTCTCTTAAAAAATTAAACAGTGAAATTAATTGTACTTGTATTTATTTCTCTAATGTATGAAAATAAGTGCTGATCTTCCGACAAACACCTGAAACTGAGCTTGAAGTGTGGAAGCTTTGGTTCGCTATTTCCGGATTCCGTGCTTTTGAATATCGTTATAAGCATTTGAAAATGCATTAGTGGCATAAGAATTCGGTTGGGACCGTTTGAGAAGTTCGTTATAACCGAAGATTAGTTATATCCGGGGTTCGTTATACCGGGGTTTGAGTACATTGAAAGAAAAGGCTCCACGCTACGATACCATAAAAAACAACTTTCTTTAATTGAGGAAGAAATAAACGGACAAATGGCAATACAGTGGAATCTCCCTATAACGAAATCGCTTGGTTCCAGTGTAAAAATTCGCTATAGAGAAAATTTCGTTATACGGAGATTAGAGATTTTTGCAGTTATTTAAGTAAATGTTACAAACCTTTCAGTATGTGCGATAAGTTCAAAAATATTTAATTATGACTTTCAATTAAAAATGAAGCAATATTTATTATAAATTTGTCAAAATTATACTAATTTTTATTGTATAAATAAAATGCTCAAAAGTGAAGACAATTCCCCAATTTAGAGAATAATATGTACTAGTACGGATAAACATAAAAAGCGTATTGTCACATCCATTTGCTGTTTCCACCCCCACTCCACCCGATTCTTGGAATCTTGACCCGTAGACATGTTGCTCCCTCTGTAGAAACCTGCATTACCCTTCACATAGCATTCTATTGTTATGTGTTATCGCTGGAATGAACAATGCGAGTGGTTGCAGAAACAGGCAAGTGTGAGCGATTTGTTTGCACAGAAATTAGCAACTTTCTTCGAAAATGACAAAAATCGAAAAGATAAAGGTCTGAAAAAATTCGTTATAGGGACACAACCACTTCGTTATATGGAGGATATTTTGAATGTTATTTAACATTCCGATTAAAAATTTCGTTATAGGGAGAAATTCGCTGTAGGGAGACTTCGTTGTAGGGAGACCCTCCTGTAATTAGGAGTTCACGTAAATGATCGTGACGAGCAAGTCGCTGCGCGTTTTGACTATGTTAGGATATTAGATGAATTAAGTGGGATGTTTAGATGAATTAAGTGGGATGTTTAGATGAATTAAGTGGGATGTTTAGATGAATTAAGTGGGATGTTTAGATGAATTAAGTGGGTGTTGAATCATATGCGACCAGCTTAAAATTATATCCCTGGTTTTATGATTATGTCTCAACATTTGTAAATTTGTCCCTTATTTGTTTGAAGTCGTTCATATTACAAGGTTTATTAATCAATGTTATTATGCTCAAAGGAAAATCCAGAATCACTTTTCTATCGGGAAGTTAATTTAAAATCGTATGACATACAGTTTTCGATTTAATCATAGTGAAATTAGAAATGCTGGTTTGGGATCTTATCATATCATATTTAATAAATTGAAAAAGATCCATTTATAAATTTCGACTTCGCATTAAATCATAATAATAATTTTTAAGCGAAAATCGGTTTAAAAGTTGGTGACATGGACACTCTTTATTATAGCAGTACCTCAAAAGCACATGAACAGCCACTCTTAGCCTAGAAATTGGACATAAAAGATTTGTAATCGGCAATAAATCAAAGAATGCTGTAAAAATTGGCAGTGCCCTTTTCTGTTTTTATTTAACCATCTTTCTATTATATAAACATGAAAAAAAAACCTAAAAATTAATCTTGATCTTAATCGTAAGTTTTTGAAAATGTTAATTGTGTTCCTCCTTGATTTTAATTTAATTACCTCATAAGCTGAAATAAAACTCTTTTTTAGGAATACCATACAAGTAAAAACATATTCCTAACTCAACAATATTAAATCATAAAAGAAAAATTGTATGAATATGAAAGTCTTGCTGACTCCTGTGCTTTTCTTCCCCAGCGTCTAGGAGTGAAAATAAAATTTTAAAATTTTCATAGACAAGATCTTATTTTAATTCGGTATCATATACAGTATACTCTATATTATCCGGTTTGCGGATTATCCGTGCTCATTCCGGACTCACAAAAAATTTAAAGAGAAACACTTTCACGCTTATCATTCATGTGAAATCGATGTTGATGTTCGATCGAGAGATTCATTCCGTGAAACTAGTGAGCCGTGACGGCGGAGGCTAAAGAATAGTTTTTTTTCCTTCCTCCACGTGCAATCTCTACCGGTTCAACCCCTAATTTTCCGAGAAATGAATCATGCACTTCCTGCTAGCTCATTCTCGTACGAACACGCTTCTTCCTGACATGTCATTCTCTAACTTCTTCGTCTTCTTTCACTTTCGCACAGGTTCCTTTAGTTTTTGCGGCTTATTTATCGTCAGTTAGTAGAGTGAAATTTTTTACTGATAAAAATGAGTGGTGTGAAACGAAAACGAAACGTTTTAAATGTTAAACAAAAATTAGAAATCCTTCAAAAATTTGATAAGGGAGAATCAGCTAGTACTGATGCAGAAGATGTACTAAATGAGGGAAATACAATTTCTCATTCTGCTGCTCTACAATCTGTGGAAATTTTGTTACATTATATGGCACAAAGAGGATTTGATTACGGTGACATTACCGCGGTTCGTAAAAGATGCGTCGATATACGACAAGAGATGAACAAACAGCTGAAGCAAAGACGCATCACAGATTTTTTAAAGCATTAAATGTTAAAAGGAAAATTCCTAGTTTGATGTTACACAGTATGCAAATGTAAGTAATTTTTATATTTTTGTACTGATGTTGATTTTTTCTTTAATAAAAAGGAGTTCTCGGACTATCCGTGTTTTTCAATTGTGCGTGCGATCCCTCCCGGTGATTAACCCGGATAATCGGGAGTGCACTGTATCAGGAATTAGTAAAGCTTGCACTCAAAGGATTAAAAATATATTGTTTATTTAGTGAAAAACGAGTGAAAACTCTTGAGGCTCTCCAGACTCTGACACTTGTCTAGCTTTCCTGGGCCCAGAAGTGGGCCGCGGCCCATAGGTTGGGAATCGATGTCTTAGATAAATAGTTATTGTAAAACAAAAAATTTCAAATTTTTAAAAGATAGGAAACCACACTACAAAATAAGGAAAAGTAGAAAATGTTCTATTTATAACTGGGTGCGTAGTGAGAAATTGCTGCAAAAATTAAGCACTTTTAAGGACTTTTTAAGCACCTTAGCCAAAAAAATTAAGCACCTTTGTACATGCATGCATACGTCGACCCACTTATCTTCTAAGTATATGATGATTTATGTTTTTAATAATGCGTAGTTTTTATTGAAAATTTTAAAATATATTTTTTAATTTTTTAATATTTATTTCCGTATTTGCACAACGTCTTCTATTGTAAAATAAAAGATGTATTTTTGATTTTACAAAAAAAATTAAAAGTGACAATGCAAATTGTCATAATCAAAAATTAACTCAACTTTTATAAGATTAACAATAAAAATCTTACCTTTTCCAACATTTCTTAAAATTAACAAATCACCAGTTAATTTGCTCCTTCCGAAAAATCATTCAAGTATTTCAATATATTGTTGTTGAAGTAAAAATATATGTTGTTGAAGTAAGAGGGAGCATTAAAAAGGTCATTAATAGTCCAGTCAATGAAGGGTTTGAAAAAAAAAACATTAAATCATATAGTTTTGAAAATTGGTACACATGTTCGTGATGGTCTCCTGATGAACATACAAAAGTCCCTGGCATTGAGTGATTTAACGAATTAAAGAGCGTAAAATTCCCTACAAAAATATGCTTTTATTTTTCTTCTAGCTTTAATGATTTCCGAGATAATGGGTCTCAAAGTTTGCCGCCATCTTGAATTTCATATCCCTTTCTAAAATGTGTTTTTTAATATCTCGGAAACTATTCTATTTGCAAATTTGTTGTAATCAGCAAATTAATGTGCGTAAAATTAAGTACTTTTTAAGGACTTTTTTTTCAAAATTAAGCACTTTTAAGGTGCTTAAAAATGGTTTTAAAATTGAAGCACTTTTCATGACGCTACGCACCCTGTTGTACCACCCAGGGGTGGGATTGGAAATTAACCAATCCCACCCCTGAACTGAAAATTAGGTTGAGAGAAATGATACGCGGTACTCTGAGAGACAAACTTAAAAATTTCATCTATTTGCAAACCACTACGCTCGCAAAACGGGTTTTCGAGTGACTTACGGGCCAAATTGATAAGCAGTTAAAGAATTCGACCTTTAATTGTTTCGGCGCATCTAAGAAGTTACGGAACCATTCATGCACGTCTTCGGGAGTTAATTGGAGTATCATTGCGAGTTCTGTAAATCCATGACTCGCGTGGTGAGAGAGCGTGACGGATATGGGGTTATGCAAATGAGAGGCTGGAACAGCTACAGAAGCTATTTGCATTCCTCACATTAAGTTGGTGAGCAAACGCTCGCTAAATTTAGCATACTTTTACTTTAATTAAACATTCATTCAAGTCAGGGGGTAAAACAATTTTGTTGTTAAGGTATTCAACTGTGTTTGGAGACATTTTTTTGAAAAATAACTTAGATACATTTTTTAATGCTATTTTTCAACTGCATATGTTTTAAAACTATTGTAAAATTAAGCTTTCAAAATAATATTTTTTTAAAAACTGAGAAATGTGAAGAAAAATGACTAAAATATTTGCCTTACGCTAACAGCCATAGACAAAATCATATTCTAAATATACATAAATCCTTGTAGGAGTAAATTTTTATGACAGTTATCTGTGTTACGCTCTAAAATATTTCTGGTACTTCAAAATAGTTTTTAGATATAGCTGAACATAGTTACTAAACTGGTAATTTTTCATAAAAAATGCTTTTCGTTTATATTTAAACACTTAAAAATACTATTTGATTTTAAAATTGACCTTAGTTTTTAGAGGAAAACATCGAGCATATTACAGAAAACAATCTCAGAAAATTTCATATCAATACTTGAATAACGTTTTGAGAAATCATTGTTACAGTCCACAGTTTTCCTCAAAAATATCATTTCTCAGAAAACGCATTTAAAGTTTTCATGAAACTTAAAATAATGCTTACAGTTCGGTAATAAAACAGCTGTAACTCCATTTGTAATTCGCGTAGAGCAAAAAGTGAGACAGTTTTAGAAAGCTTATTAAACAGTCTATAAAATTAAGTCATAAAAATCTTTTTGATAATTTCATCAAAAACGACGATTTTAAACCAGTCGGATACCTTAAGTACAAAGCGTCGATTTATTTTCTTGAATACTTAGACTGCCATTGAAACTTTGCTGGAGGCTATTGCACCATTACTAATTCTTGAAGCTCATATCTGGGGAATAAAGGTAGTGGCGTATAATACGATCCCCTCATAGTCGGCATCAGTCACTCGGCGAATGTACGGCTCGATGCGATTTGTGTACGACAAGCCATTAACGACATAAACTGTCGAAGTACATTGACAGCAGTAGGGTGCTGCACACATACCGCTGGTTCTGTTCCGATTTCCTTCCATCTCTGGAGGAAATACTGAGCAAAAGTCAGGGGATCTCTTCACAATAATATTTTTTATATTTAAAATGTATAGTTGGTTTATCTAGGTTTTTGCGATTCGCGAAATAATAAAATGACACTGATGAAACAATGCTTGTATATTTTGCAATTATAACTTTATTTTTGATCAAGAATAATGCATACTTTTTAACCATGAATATAATGAATATCTTTTAGAATATTTTGTTAATTTATGTTTATTTCAAGTTCAACTAAAAATTAAATAATTTCAACGTAGGTAAGAAATATAGAAAATATCGAGGAGTATACTTTTATTAATTTGACAATAGAAAATTAAAAAATTAAAAAAGAAAAAAAAACAGAAAAATAAAAATCTGAAATAGAAGAAGTAATCAACGATAATAACAATACACCTTTTTGCGCGCCAAACGCAGCAGCATCCAGTGATTGCATCATACATTTTACTACAACTAACCAACCCATCACTAAAGAATTAAACAACAAAAATTTCCCAATAATAAAATAGCCAAAATACATAAAAGAAAAAAATTAGAAAACAAAAGGAAAAACAATAAGAATGGAAAAATTGGATAATATAAAGGGTTTAATTATTTTATAATTAATTCAAGAAAAAAATTTAAAATAATTTGTTAAATTTTATTAAGTGTAACTGTTTATTAATTTGAAATACCAATCATGTTTTTGAGGGTAAGGTTACGACGAAGAGCTCGCTGTTTTAAGAAGATATCTCACAATTTTTTATTTCTTATTTATTTGTCATAAAAATAAAAAGCAACGCTGGAACAACGTTCTGGCACGTTCCGATTCCACTACACCCCTGCTGGAAACATTGGCTCCTGCAATCAATTTTCACTTTACAAAGATATTTAATTACAAAAAAAATACAGAAGAAGTAAACAATTGTGATAACAATATACCTTCTGCGCGCAACGCAGCAGTATCCAGTGATCGCATCAACAATATTGTCTATAATCAACTAATCAATTAAGATAGAATCAAACAACAAAAATCATGCTTCAATAAAAATTATAACACATTAAGATTAAACAAATAGAATGGAAAAGAAAATGGAAGAGAACTCGAATGGCTAACTTTTTCAAAGTGCCACTCTGGCCACAGAGGGAATATTATTTGACTATTAAGTCATTCCCTTGACAGAAAATTTATCTACATTAGAACTCCAATGGTGAAAAAGTTCGCCATTCGAGTTCTCTTCCACTTTTCCCCCATTTTATTTGTTTAATCTTAATGTATTATAATTTTTATTGCAGCATGATTTTTGTTGTTTGATTCTATCTTAATTGATTAGTTGATTATAGACAATATTGCTGATGCGATCAATGGATGCTGCTGCGTTGCGCGCAAAAGTTATATTGTTATCACTATTGTTTACTACTTCTGTATTTTCTTAATTAGTTGATTATAGACAATATTGCTGATGCGATCACTGGATACTGCTGCGTTGCGCGCAAAATGTATATTGTTATCACTATTGTTTACCTCTTCTGTTTCTTCTGTATTTTCTTGATTAATTGATTATAGACAATATTGCTGATGCGATCACTGGATGCTACTACATTGCGCGCAAAAGGTGTACTGTTATCACTATTGTTTACTTCTTCTGTTTCTTCTGTATTTTCTTTTCTGTAATTAAACATCTTTCTTTCGTACTTTATTGGAAGTTGCTGCATGCATTTTTTGCGCCATTCTGTTCAATGCAAAGTTTAATTTTTAATATCTCTTGTACTTGTTCACTTTACAAACGTATTTTCTCCCATTTTGGTTACCTAGGATCTTCAAATAATACTCACACAAAAGCACCTTAGAAGAGGAGGGATATGATAAAACAATTCTCCCTCGAATCCAATTTCCCCTCACGTTATGTCATGTATCCTCTTCGGATATACATACTTCCTCTTATACAAACATCATCTTCCATCCGAATGACCTTCCTGTTTGCATTGTTAACCCAGGTGAGTGACCCCACGGAAAACTCGGACATGCATTCGAAGGGGAACTCTTTCCTTTTCCAGTTTCGTTTATATAAACCGGTAGTGGAGTGTTGAGTGCATGCATACTTTCGGAGCACCCCAGGGTTCACGCACAGCACGTTCGGATTCACTCATTTAATGGCCGCTAAATGTGTGCCATTTTTTTCCCCTTCGAATCTTAATATAGAGGTCTGTCGTTGACCCTATTCGATACTCGTTTTCGGATTTTGCGCGGTTGTTTTGGTAGTTTTGGGAGACTCTTGGCCTAAATTGTCCCCTGGAATCTCGGGAGAAAAAGTAATGCCACATTGTTGCCATGTTTATGGTGGCCAGAAATGGAAATAATAACACGGCGATGGGTTTTGGGGGAATTGTTCCATAGATTAAGTTATGCGATTGGATGGATGGAAGAAAACTTCCGCGTTTTTAATGCCAAATAGGTCCGTAATTAAATTAGTTTGGCACTGGGACTTGTTGCTAAATATGATTTTCTTCATAAATGAAGGAGGAAGGAAAACATGCATTAAACGTTTAAGAAAATAAGAATGATTAAATAGAAAGTATACATTTCCACCAGCTTTCGATTACGTATATTCTGCCT
>BGPR01002612.1:42341-56298 GCA_013235015.1 Araneus ventricosus
AAATTCAGTTACGTATTCCTTTGTTTTGTTATATTAATACATTTATTTGCAAAATCACGAAGTGAAAGAATTATTTTCAGGTTGAACTTTAAACCAGGGGTACCAATTTCACCTGGCGATATAAGTATAATGGGTTTAGTTTTTGTTAACGTCCGTTTTATTTTAAAAAATGCAGAATGAAGGAATTATTTCAGGTTTGAACTTTACAAACAGAAAATTTTCGTTTTAATCTGATGCTATGAGTAATCATGTGTTTTTAGTTTTTTGTATGTTAGCGTCGATTTTATTTACAAAAACTTGTCCAGGACAAGAAAAATTCTTCGTTTGTGGAACTTTAAACAGACTTTCGTTTCACTGACGTGCTCATGACCAGGGTTTAGGGTTTTTGTTATATTAACGTCTCGTTTTGTTGCAAAATCACGAGACGAAGAATCTAATTTCAGTTTGAACTTTAAACGCGGAATTTTCCTACACCTAGCGATATATGGAAATTAATGTGTTTTTTTAGTTTTTTTACTTTAGTAGCGTCGTTTACAAAACCGGACAGAAAAATTTTATTTCAAGTTTGAACAAACAGGAATTTTGAGATTTCTAGGTGATGCGCAAGTGTAATGTGTTTTAGTTTTTGTTATGTTAACGTCCGTTTTACTTGCAAAGCATCCAGGACAAGAAGGTATTTCAGGTTGGAACTTTTAGAATTTTATTTCACCTGGTGATTTGAAGTGTAATGGGTTTGTTTTGTTATATTAACGTCTGTTTGAAGTTACGAGAGTCTTTGGAAGGAACTGTAATTTTAAGCAGGGTTAAGATGGCGAGGTCTACACCTCAGCCGCCCCTCCCTCTCCAAACTTCCGCACCATATCAGCCCCTGGTTTGAGTCCTTCCTGACAAGGGTTACTTTAATAGGGGCCTGTATACGGCGGTTCTTCTATGCAGTCAAGACCCAGATCCGTGTCCCTTCAGTTTATGAAGCCGGAGTTTGCCAAGAGGCCATAGCGGCCGAGGAATAGGCTTTCGATATTATTCCTAATCTTACATGCTGTTTTACCGCCACAGAAGAAGAGCCCACAAGACAGGTTGCCGTAGAAGGAGTCGAAGAAAGGAGAGGGAACCGGATATAAAACAACCGCAACGTTTTGAACCAAGCGCATTTCGTTAGGCGAGGAATTCGTTTTCGACAAGTACAAGCGAAATGAGACCCGCCGGTTCTACTTACGCCAAGTAAATCAAGCCAGCATTCACCCCAAAATGCAGTGGAAGGAATATCCATTTCCATAACGACCGCCGCCGGTAAGTCTGGTGTCCACAGACTTTTGCGCGGCAGCGGTAGGACCAGTAAAAAAAGTTGGTGATTCTCTTTCAGATTTCTTTTATATAGTGCGAGTAGGACCAGTAAAAAAGAGTGGGAGTGTTCTCCTTCAGATTTCTTTTATATGAGCTGAGTAAGACCAATAAAATTGGGAGTGTTCTCCCTTCGGCTTTCTTTTATATAGTGCAGTAGGACAGTAAAAAAAAAAATGAGATGTTCTCCCTTCGAGATTTCTTTTATATAATTTTGAGTAGGACAAGCAAAAAAATGGGAATTTCTCCTTCGACTTTACTATATAGTGCAGGTGGACAATGCAAAAAAAAATTGGGAGTGTTCTCCCTTCGACTTTCTCTTTTATATAGTGCAGAGTAGGACAGTAAAAAAAAATTGAAAGTGTTCTCCCTTCAATTTCTTTTATATAGTGCAGTGGACAGTAAAAAAAAAATTAAGTGTTCTCCTTCGACTTTCTTTTATGTTTGATTGTAATTAACATACAACTTTGAACTGAAACAAATTTTCAGTCACTGCTAGTAGAGACAACGAACTTTTTTTAAAAGAATTTGGAAAGGAATTAAATGGACCAACGTTTTCAAAGCAGAGGCTTCGGAAGAACGCAAGCCTAGTCAAAAAGTTTTGCAGATGAGATTCAAAGTGTTTCTTTTTTTATGCTTGGAAATGTCGATTATGCCGTTTGAAGATAAATGTATTTCAAGTGATCAAGACATTTAATAAATGTTCAAAATTAAAATGAGAAAAGGACGAAATTTAATAGAAAAAAAAAAATTTTATTACAAAAGATGTTGTACAGAGTGTTCTTTTTAAAAGCAGTTGCCAGAATTTCTTAAGGCACAGATGATGTTGTAATATGATATACCGATATTTGACAAAGTTATTCGTCAACAGTTACCATCCTGTAAATAAAATCAAAGAACAAAGTTCAAAACAGTTAAAAGTTCAAAACAATTTTAAAAGTTCAAAAACAGTTTTAAAAGTTCAAAACAGTTTAAAAAGTTCAAAAACAGTTTTAAAAGTTAAAAACAGTTCCAAAAGTTCAAAAACAGTTTAAGAATCCTACTTAAAGATCCATGATCAGTCTCACATTTAAGAGTTGCAGTAATGTAAAACAACTTTCCAGAATATTTCTTTATTAGAAGATTTGTGATTAGCAAAACAAAGATGAGACACTAACTTTTTTTTGAGGTGGGAAGAGGAATTTGCCGATCTTTTTTATTCACTGTTTTGCAATTGCTTTTCTTTCGCACTGTTCAAAATTTCTTTAGTAGAGATTTACAAATCTTCTACTAAAGAAAAATTTTAAGGAAAACTTTTTTAAAAGAATTGGGAAAAGGGAATTAATGGTTAACGTTTTCCAAGCGGGAACTTCAGAGGAAGAACGCAGCCTAGTCAAAAGTTGTGAATGAGATTCAAGTGTTTCTCTTTTTTATGCTTGGAAATGTGTCGATTATGCCGTTTTTGAAGATAAATGTATTTCAAAGTGATCAAGACATTTAATAAATGTTAAAATTAAAAATAGAAAAAGGACATACGAAATTTAATAGAGAAAAAAAGATGATGTTTATTCTAAAAAACATGTTGTACGGAATGTTCTTTTTTTTAAAAGCGGTCGCCACATTTCTTAAGAGTTACGAATGATGTTGTAATATAATATACCGATATTTGACAAAGGATCATTAAGCTTACCTTTCTGTCAATAAAATCAGACTTAGTTTGAGTTCAAAACATTTTAAAATTTCAAAAGCAATTTTTAAAAGTTCAAAAGCAGTTAAAAAAAAGTTCAAAACAGTTTTAAATAAGTTCAAAAACAGTTTTAAAGTTCAAAACAGTTTAAAGTTCCAAAACAGTTTTAAAGAACAATTAAAAGTACAAAACAGTTTAAAGTATGTAGAATTCACGATTAGTCTCACACTTAGAGTTGCAATGCGTATGCAACTTTCCAGAGGAACATTTCTTCAATGAAGATTTGTGACGTAAACAAAAGCTCGATTCAGGAAAAAAATCTTGTTTTGAGATACCGAAACTATGAAAATCGTTTAAAAAAAAGATAAAAAAAAGAAAAGATCATTCCGCAAAAGAGGATTTACAAGAAGCAGATTCAAAGAGTGTAATTGTAGAGCATTAGCATAAATGAAATGCTTGTCATTCTGTTTATCGGCAGGTGCACTTGACTTATCAGACAATTTCTGCTGTAACCATGCAATTCTTTATCCGCGATGCTTTTATCAATTGTATTCTGTTATATGGGGTCAATAAAAAACTAGATTGGAAATCCGAAATGTGAAAATAATAAAATTTAAAAGCGAACATTTCATTCAGCAGTTTTCGATATCGTGAACATACACACCTTTCGATATTTTTTTCACATTCAAAAGCTATCTATTTCCAGTTACCTACAGATTTGAATGATAAAGTTATGCTTTCATCATTTGAAAATGAAATTAATCTGACACCAGGTTTTGCTGTACAATACTTTTTATTCCAGCAACAATTCCTCTATAGTTGTATAGTTTTAAAATTCTGGAAATAACGTCTTTAGAGGAAAAGAAAGATGTTTCTTGACGGTAGCTGGATAATATAGTGAATCGCTGATTACGAGATCGCATGTAATAATATCAAAATGGGACTTTTTTTAAAAAAAAAATTATTGATTTTTAAAAAAGAATGATTATTTTTTTTTTACCTCCCTAGATTTTATATACAGTATACTCTCCATTATCCGGTTTTGCGAATATCCGTGCTCATTCAGGACACACAAAAAATTTAAGAAAAATTTTCACACTTATCATGCATGCAAATCGATGTTGATGTTCTGTTGAGGAAATTCCGTGAAGCTAGTGAGCCGTGACGGCGGAGGGATAAAGAATAGATTTTTTTTCTTCCTCCACGTGCAATCTCTACCGGTTCCAGCCCTAATTTTCCGAGTAGATCATCCACTTCCTGCATAAGCTCTTTCTCATGCAATTTCTACTGACATCATGCTTTAACTTCTTCATCTTCTTTCACTTTCGCACGTCTTGCTTTAGTTTTGCGTCTTGTTTATCGTCAACTAGTAGCGTGAAATTTTTTGCTGGTAAAATGGTAATTGTGAAACGAAAATGAAACATTTTAAAATGTTAAACGAAAATTAGAAATCCTTCAAAACTTTCGATAATGGAGAAAGTCGCTCGTACTGATGTCTTAAATGAGGAAATACAGTTTCTCATTCTGCTGCTCTACAATCGTGGAAACTTTGTTACATTATATAGGACGAAAGTTTGAGGTATAGTGACATCACTGCGGTTAAAAGATGTGTCGATATACATTAAAGAGATGAACAAACAGCAGAAACAAGACGCATTACAGATTTTTTAAAGCAGTAAATGTTAAAGGAAAATTCCTAGTTTGATGTTATACAGCATGCAATGTAAAATGGTACATATTTTTGTACTGATGTTGATTTTTTTCTTTAATAAAAAGGAGTTTTAGGATTATCCGTGTTTTCTATTGTCCATGCGATCCTTCTCGGTGATTAGCGGATATCGGAAGTGCACTATTAAAGTAGAACTTCGATTAACCGTTCCGGGGACCAGGCTGTGACGGATAATCAAGCTAGACCAGCGATTCTTAACGCAGCATGAGCGCACCTCCTCGGGGGGGCATTGATAACTTACTAAATGGGGCGCGAGCATCGAAAAAATATTATTAAAAAATTTGATTAATTTACTGAAAGGAAAGTAAAACAAAATGCATTTACACTGATATAAATACACTTATAAATAGGGATCCGATATCAATACACTGCACAATGCATTATTATTGTATGCAGTGTGTTTCAAAAGTATCAGCAAAATGAAAAAAGGTAGGTCAGGCATACGATAAGCATCAAATCTTGTGGGTGTAGGTGCAACATATCTGAGATGGCATTTTAAATAAAACAGTGTTAGTCAAAATGCCGATATCTTTTTGAATCTTAAGGTATTAGTTGGGTGCTGTATAAGTTGCCCTCATATCTGGCTCTGAAGTTCTGAAAAAAATTAGTCTGGCGTAGCAGTAAAAAAATCATTTACCTAATACTCTTTTTTAATATCTAATATTCAAAGTATTTACTGTAAATTTTTTAGATAAATACTACTCTAGAATATTATCACATATTTTGTTATCACATTTTTTGTATTTGCAAAATACTCCTTACCTTCTCTAATATTCAAAAGTATTTACTTCAAATTTACTTTAAGATAATGCTACTCTGTATTTATCTACATATTTTGTTATCATTTTTTTGTATTTACTACAAATGCTCCTTACTCTCTAATATTCAAAATCTTACTACAAATTAATTAGATAAATACTACTCAACATATTATCACATATTTTGTTTATCACTTATTTTTTGTCTTACTACAAATACTCATGTCTCTAATATTCAAAGTCTTTACTTTAAGTTTTTATATTTTTTAATTATTTTTTTATAATTTTTATTATTTTTATTTTTATACATTTTATTATATTTTTTATAATTTTTTATTTAAATAGCATATTATCACATATTTGTGTATTCCCAATTTGGTTGAAAGCTCTGCATGTTATAAGCAAAAAACATGCGAAAAATTTGGGATTTTTAAAGAAAACCTATATCTTCCTGAATATCCCAGCTATTTTACGAAAATGTGTAAATGTTGCGCATAACACTCAAAATAATTGACGAAAGTCGCAAATTATCAGATTTCTATGAGATGGGATGTGCCAAATCCCTTATCGACATCATCATTTCAGTCCGTCCCCAAAATGCCTCGTACCGAAACTTCAATGCAAATGGTGAGTTAAAACCTATTCTTTAGGTCGAAATTGAGAAAGATATTTGAAAAAGTGTGCAAATTTCAAAAGGTAGTCGGCAATTGTGGCAATGCTGTATTTTAAATGCCTTCTGCACTGCCTCTAGATGGCGTTTTCGCACCCGTGTTCTAGGTAATTTGATGCTTATCATATGTCTGACCTACTTTTCATTTTTGACAGATACTTTTGAAACACCCTGTATATTGTTACTGTATGAGGGGGTGCGATAGAAATTTGTGATTGAAAAATTGTCGCAAATACTGAAAGGTTGAGAAATACTGAATAGACAACAGAAACTCTTGATCGTTTGTTTTACGGTAGGTAACTCACTGCTGTCTTGGGACCGATAAAACGAAAATAAAATACGTTAAAGGGAATAATGCATACATGTTGTACAGTAGACCTCTGATTAACCGGGATCGATTATCCGGGACAACCCACGAAAAAAAAAAAAGCGCAGATTGTCGGCCGTTGGAATGTGCGGGAAGACCTTATTCTTCTCACCCTTCCAGATTGGACTCGTTCAGCCGACCTTCAAGCCTACGGACCGGCCGGTTGGGTTGGTTCCGTTGTTACTGCGGAACCCAACCGGACTCAGAATAGACCCTTTGAACTCTGGATTAAAAGTGTGATTGAAATAACAGTTATTTGGAATAGTTATTTCAAAATAGCAGTAGCAAAAATATTTGTTACTCAAAGGGTCTATTCTGGTACCCCCGGTTGGGTTCCGCACGTTAACAACGGAACCCAACCCAACCGGGGGTACCAGAATAGACTTGAAGGTCGGCTGAACGAGTCCAATACAACAGGAAGGGTTGAGAAGAATGCGGTCTTCCCGCACATTCCAACAGCCACAATCTGCGCTTTTTTTTTGTCGGGGGTGGGGTCGTCCCGGATAATCCGATCCCGGTTAATCGAGAGTCTACTGTACAACATGTATGCATTATTCCCTTTTAACGTATTTTATTTTCGTTTCCGTCCCAAGACAGCAGTGAAATTACGTTACCGTAAAAACGTATCAAGAGATTTCTGTTGTCTATTCCAGTATTTCTCAACCTTTCAGTATTTGCGACCCAATTTTCAATCATAATTTTCATCCCCTCATACAGTAACAATATACAGGGTGTTTCAAAAGTATCTGTCAAAAATGAAAAGGTAGGTCAGACATATGATAAGCATCCAAATTCACCTAGGAACACGGGTGCGAAAACGCCATCTAGAGGCAGCAGAAGGCATTTAAAATAATACAGCACTTGCCACAATTGCCGACACTTTTTGAAATTTGCACACTTTTTCAAATATCTTCTCCAATTTCGACCATATAAAGAATAGTTTTTAACTCACCATTTGCATTGAAGTTTCGGTCACGAAGGCATTTTGGGGACGGACCAGAAATTGATGATGTCGATAAGGGATTTTGGCTCATCCCATCTCATAGAAATCTGATAATGGTTTGCGACTTTCGTCAATTATTTTGAGTGTTATGCGCAACATTTACACACATTTTCGTAAAAATAGCTGGGATATTCGGGAAGATATAAAGGTTTCTTTAAAAAATCCCAAATTTTTTCGCATGTTTTTTGCTTATAACATGCAGAGCTTTCAACCAAATTGTATGGAACTTACAAAATATGTGATAATATGCTATTTAAATAAAAAATTATAAAAAAATATAATAAAAATTATAAAAAATAAAAAATAATAAAAATTATAAAAAAATTTAAAAAAATATAAAAATTTAAAGTAAATACTTTGAATATTAGAGAAGGTATGAGTATTTGTAGTAAATACAAAAAATGCGATAACAAAATATGTGATAATATGCTAGAGTAGCATTATCTAAAAATTTGAAGTAAATACTTTGAATATTAGAGAAGGTATGAGTATTTGTAGTAAATACAAAAAATGTGATAACAAAATATGTGATAATATGCTAGAGTTGCATTATCTAAAAATTTGAAGTAAATACTTTGAATATTAGAGAAGGTATGAGTATTTGTAGTAAATGATTTTTTTACTGTGCATGTGCGCTAAAGGTAGACTAATTTTTTTTCAGAACTTCAGAGCCAGATATAGAGGGCAACTTATATAAAAATTCCAGTCCAAAACCTTTAAGATTCAAAAAGATATCGGCATTTTGACCAGCGCTGTTTTATTTTAAATGCCATCTGCTACCTCTAGATGGCGTTTGCGTACCCATGTTCCTACGCGATTTTGGATGCTTATCGTATGCCTGACCTACCTTTTCATTTTTGCCAGATACTTTTGAAACACACTGTATACAATAATAATGCATTGTGCAGTACTGATACGATCCTATTTATAAGTGTATTATATCAGTGTAAATGTGTATTTTGTTTTACTTTCCTTTCAGTAAATTAATCAAATTTTTTAATAATATTTTTTTTCGATATGCTCGCGCCCCCCATTTAGTGTTATCACGCCCCCCCCCCGAGGGAGGTGCGCCTCACAGGTTAAGAATCGCTGGTCTATTTGATTATCCGTCACAGCCTGGTCCCGGAACGGTTAATCGAAGTTCTATTGCATAGGTACAGTGCACTTCCGATTATCCGGGTTAATCACCGGGAAGGATCGCACGGACAATAGAAAAACACGGATAATCCTAAAACTCCTTTTTATTAAAGAAAAAATCAACATCAGTACAAAAATATAAAAATTACATACATTTGCATGCTGTATAACATCAAACTAGGAATTTTCCTTTTAACATTTAATGCTTTAAAAAATCTGTAATGCGTCTTTGCTTCTGCTGTTTGTTCATCTCTTGTCGTATTTCGACACATCTTTTACGAACCGCAGTGATGTCACCATAATCAAATCCTCTTTGTCCCATATAATGTAACAAAGTTTCCACGGATTGTAGAGCAGCAGAATGAGAAACTGTATTTCCCTCATTTAGTACATCTTCTGCATCAGTACGAGCTGATTCTCCATTATCGAGTTTTTGAAGGATTTCTAATTTTCGTTTAACATTTAAAACGTTTCATTTTCGTTTCACACCACTCATTTTTACCAGCAAAAAATTTCACGCTACTAGCTGACGATAAACAAGACGCAAAAACTAAAGGAAGACGTGCGAAAGTGAAAGAAGATGAAGAAGTTAAAGCATGACGTGTCAGTGAGAAACGTGTTCGTACGAGAAAGAGCTAGCAGGAAGTGGATGATTCATTTCTCGGAAAATTAGGGGTTGAACCGGTAGAGATTGCACGTGGAAGAAGAAAAAAATTTATTCTTTAGCCTCCGCCGTCACGTTTCACTAGTTTCACGGAATGAATCTCTCGATAGAGCATCGACATCGATTTTACATGCATTATAAGCGTGAAAATTTTTCTCTTTAAATTTTTTGTGAGTCTGGAATGAGCACGGATAATCCGCAAACCGGATAATGGAGAATATACTGTATATAAAATCTAGGAGGTAAAAAAAAATTAATCATTATTTTTAAAAATCAGTCATTTTTTTAAAAACTCATAGCATTTTGATATTATTGACTCATGCGGTCTCTGTAATCAGCGATTCAATTACATATCTCAGCTTCCGTCAAGTAAGATCTTTCTATTCCTAAAGACGTTAGCTTTCAGAATTTTAAAACTATACAACTGGATTAAGAGGAATTGTTGTTGAATAAAAAGTATTGTACGGAAAAAAACCTAGAAGTCAGATTAATTTGGTTTTCAAATGATGAAAGATAACTTTTATCATTCAAATCTATAGGTAACTGAAATAGATAGCTTTTTGAATGTGAAAAAAAAAATATCGAAAGGTATATGTTCACGATATCGAAACTGCTGAATGAAATGTTCGCTTTAAATTTCTTTATTATTTTTCAATAGAAGCTCGGGATTTCCAATTCGGTTTTTTATTGACCCTATATAAATAGAATACACAGAGCAAATATCGCGTGATAAAGAATTGCATGTTACAGTAGAAATTGTCTGATAAGTCAAGTGCACCTGCCGATAAAACAGAATGACAAGCATTTTCATTTTATGCTAAATGCTCTGTCAATACACTCTTCTAACTGCTTCTGTAACCTTCTATGAATGATTCTTTTCTTTTTTAAACGATTCTTCATAGTTTCGGTATCTCAAAACAAGATTTTGTGTTTCGAATCGAGCTTTTGCTTTACGTCACAAATCTTCTACTGAAGAAATGTTCTGGAAAGTTGCATTACGCATTGCAACTCTTAAGTGTGAGACTAATCGTGAATTCTACATATTTCTTAAACTGTTTTTGTACTTTTTTAACTGTTTTTGAACTTTTTTAAAACTGTTTTTGAACTTTTTAAACTGTTTTTGAACTTTTTAAAACTGTTTTTGAACTTATTTAAAACTGTTTTTGAACTTTTTTTAACTGCTTTTGAACTTTTTAAAAATTGTTTTTGAAATTTTAAAATGTTTCTGAACTTTTAAACTATTCTTTTGATTTTTATTTACAGAAAGGTAAGCTTAATGAATAACTTTGTCAAATATCGGTATATCATATTACAACATCATTCGTAACTCTTAAGAAATGTGGCGACCGCTTTTTAAAAAAGAACATTCCGTACAACATGTTTTTTAGAATAAACATTTAATTTTTTTTTCTCTATTAAATTTCGTATGTCCTTTTCTCATTTTTAATTTTGAACATTTATTAAATGTCTTGATCACTTGAAATACATTATCTTCAAAAACGGCATAATCGACACATTTCCAAGCATAAAAAGAGAAACACTTGAATCTCTATCTTACAACTTTTTGACTAGGCTGCGTTCTTCCTCTGAAGCCTCTCGCTTTGAAAACATTGTCCATTTAATTCCTTTTCCAAATTCTTTTTTAAAAAAGTTAATAGTTCTATCTTTTGTTTTACATCACAAATCTTCTACTAAAGAAATATTCTGGAAAGTTGCTTTACACATTGCAACTCTTAAATGTGAGACTGATCATGGATTCTACAGATTTCTTAAACTGTTTTTGAACTTTTTGAACTGTTTTTTAACTTTTTAAAACTGTTTTTGAACTTTTTAAACTGTTTTTGAACTTTTTAAAACTGTTTTTGAACTTTTTAAAAATTGTTTTTGAACTTTTTTAACTGTTTTTGAACTTTTAGACTGTTCTTTTGATTTTTATTTACAGGATGGTAATCATAATGAATAACTTTGTCAAATATCGGTATATCATATTACAACATCATTCGTAACTCTTAAGAAATTTGGCAACTGCTTTTTAAAAAAGAACATTCCGTACAACATCTTTTTGTAATAAAAATTTAATTTTTTTTTCTATTAAATTTCGTCCTTTTCTCATTTTTAATTTTGAACATTTATTAAATGTCTTGATCACTTGAAATACATTATCTTCAAAAACGGCATAATCGACACATTTCCAAGCATAAAAAAAGAAACACTTGAATCTCTATCTTAAAACTTTTTGACTAGGCTGCGTTCTTCCTCTGAAGCCTCTCGCTTTGAAAACGTTGTCCATTTAATTCCTTTTCCAAATTCTTTTTTAAAAAAGTTCGTTGTTCTATCAGCAGTGACTGAAAATTTGTTTCAGTTCAAAGTTGTATGTTAATTACAACTCGCACTATATAAAAGAAAGTCGAAGGGAGAACACTCCCAATTTTTTTTACTGTCCTACTCGCACTATATAAAAGAAATTCGAAGGGAGAACACTTTCAACTTTTTTACTGTCCTACCGCCAAGCGCAAAAGCCCAGACACCAGACTTGCCTATGGCGGTCGTTATGGAAACGGGATATTCCACTGCATTTTGGGGGTGAAGGAAAGGGCTTGATTTCATTTGGCGCAAGTAGAACCGGCGGAAGTCTCATTTCGCTTTGTACTTCTGTCGAAAACGAATTCCTCGCCTAACGAAATGCGCTTGGTTCGCAAAACGTTGCGGTTGATTTTATATCCGGTTCCCTCCTTTCTTCGACTCTTCTACTTGATGCAACCCTGTTCAGGGCTTTTCTCATGGTGGTAAACAGTAAGTAAGATTGGGAATAATATCGAGTCCCATTTCCCTCGGGCCACTATGGCCTCTTGGCAAAACTCTCGGCTTCATAACCGAAGGGACACGGATTCAAGTCTCGACTGCATAGAAGAACCGCCGTGTATACAGGCCGGATTAAAGTTAAATCTGTCAAGGATCAAACGTCTCTAGCTGATGTGGTGCGGAAGTTTGGAGAGGGAGTGGCGGTTTAGGTGTAGACCTCGCCATCTAACCCCCGTTTAAAATTGAGAAGTTCCTTCCAAAGTGACTCTCGTGTAACTTCAAAACGAGACGTTAATATAACAAAAACTAAAACCCATTACACTTCAAATCACCAGGTGAAATAAAAATTCCCTGTTTAAAGTTCAGACCTGAAATAATTTTCTGTCTCGGGATGTTTTGCAAATAAAACGGGACGTTAACATAACAAAAACTAAAACACATTACACTTCATATCACCAGGTGAAATAAAAATTCCCTGTTTAAAGTTCAAACCTGAAATAATTTTCTGTCTCGTGATTTTTTGCAAATAAAACGGGACGTTAATATAACAAAAACTAAAACCCATTACACTTCATATCGCCAGGTGAAACGAAAATTCCCTGTTTAAAGTTCAGACTTGAAATAATACCGTGATTTTTGGGAAATAATAAGTGCTTATGAGTCGATCATTGCAGTCTAAAGTTCAATAACAACTCCTGTACTTGGTGGTTTTGCCGACACATGAAAGCAAATAGCATCCTTAAGATTTAAACAGATAAAAATCTTTGCATCCTCATTAGTTATTATTAAAAAGAAAGGAGCATTTTCTGCTTTTCATCATTTTTAGTTGAGTCGAATGAAAACTCCTTCCTGAGAAATGCAGAATATGATTGAAGAAATTATAAAATCCAGACGTTCAGACTTTTTTTTGTCCCGGCTATAACCGGGTATTTTTTTAAAAATCCAATAACCGGATCTCAAGATAGGCTCGACTTTATGTTCGATTAGACTAAAATTTGCCAAGTAATGAAGCTTTGAATTTCATCATCTTAGCCCAATCAACGACAACTGCTTCCTCGAGGCATCTCTTGGTAGGCTGATTACTTAAAGACTCTTTATGAACAGATAAATATTGGCCAATGGATTGATTTCATGTGAAAACAATATTAATACAAAATTTTGTCTACAAACGGTGTTTTTTTTAAAGCGAAAACCGGAGAATTTCAAAAACCAGTTATTTTGAGCGGTTATAACGTCTAGGTTAAACCGAACGTGAAAAAAAACCTGAATAACGAAAACCGGTTATTTTCGCTGTAACCGCCATCCCTAGTATCCTACCCTAGTGTTACAAGGAACAAGTCGTCGTTCAAAAATCTACAATACTTTTCTCAATTTTTTGAAATTTCAAAGAGGAAGAAAATACTCAATTTTTCATTTCTCAACTCCATTTAAGAGGCCGGCCGTAGACCAGCAATGTTTGTAAAAAAACACATTCTATCTTTCGAATTTCCAAATGATGCTTGCGCCTAAACTCCAGGGCTACTGGTTTCGCCCAGACAAACCACTAAATTATTTCACTATAAATTCATAAACTAAACTTCTGTGTCTTTTTTTCTGCTTTTCATTATTTTAAAATATTTCGTTACTATCACTACTAATAATAAAAGCGAATGTGTGTCTCATGGCGCCCTACAGGACAAACCGTTGGGCCTAGAATTACAATTTTGGTCCAAACAGACTTTTGAAAGGGTAGAATGTGCACAACGGAGCGACTCTCTTGTTGTCAAAGCAAAAGGAAAATACTGTCAACACGTTTACTTCCTTTAATATCCTTCATGTGT
>BGPR01002612.1:132536-168973 GCA_013235015.1 Araneus ventricosus
ATATTCACTTCTAGGTGGCGCCACGAGCATGGAATTAAAATTTAATTAAATGAATCGATTAACTGATGATTAATTCAAAATATTTTAAAAAGTGATTCATTAGCAATACACAATTCTAATATTTTCAGAACTTAATTATCAGTTAATCGATTCAATTAATTAAATTTTCATTCCATACGCGTGGCGCCACCTGGAGGTGAATATGAAAAAAAAATTTAAAACAAGATTCCGTAATATTAAAAATAAAGAATTATAAATTAAAGACTGAAAATTAGAAATAATAAAAATAAAATAATTCTACTTTTTAGTATACTAATAAAAGTGTATATTTAAAAACCATTTTTATTAAATCCATAAATTTTAATGTCGAATGTTGAAAGATTTACGGCACCGAATTAACGTGGCCTTATCAGTATCAGTTACAGTAGACTCAGCTTAATGTGATCACTTCGGGACTTAAGAATTTTGATAATATTAACCGATTGATAACAATAACCGAATTGGGTAAAATTAACTATATTTTTATCACATTAAGGGGAAAGAAACAAAAAGAAAGAAAAAAACACTTCCCTCCAGGACTATCTAAAATTTATTTCAAAAATAACAATTACAAAATTCATTAATTGTTGCTTGACGACAATTAGTCCTTAAAAGTTCATTTATATATTTTTCGTACTCCTATTGGTTTTTTTTATTTGTTGATAGAGCTACATGTCTTTTTTCAAAATATCAAGTGCTTGCCTCATTTCGACGTTCGTTGGAGGGTTTTCTTCAACACATTCGTCCCCGTCGGAATCATCAATTTTTATTGCTTGGTCTTGCTTACAAACAGCTTGGCAAATTTCCAGATCTGTTAGTGCGGCAGCTACTGGAATGCCCTCGTCAATTGGCATCCACTCTTCATACTCTTCCTTCTGCATACCTTCAGGAGGTTCAATGAAAATTACCGGCGGTCACGTCCCCGCCTGCTAAATGGACGACTTTCAAAGAGCGGTCATGAAAAATAAACCCCGAAATTCTTGGAATGTGTGGGGGAAAGTGGCCCCCAAATGTTTCCTTAGAAGTGGAGCGAGAACTTCTAAGAACGCCAATCGTTAACGATGATTGAAAATGAGGGATCGGTCAATTCTCTATTTCTAAATTGATAACATTAAATGATGTAGTGATCACACTAACCGAATAATTTTGTGAACATTTGAATAAGTTGGTTCGGGACCAGATATTTTTGATAATATAAAGCGAATGATAGCATTAACCCCGATCACATTAAGTGGAGTCTACTGTATTTAAATTTTAGTTGTTCCCATATTTGGAAGCGCGGGAGTTGTGAAACTTTTTCCTCTGACGACACATTTTCGTGACTGGGGCGGAATGCCGACTTACAAAATTCCTACACACACACGGCCGAAATCTACAAAATCAATATTTAAATCCTAACGCTCAATGTAACTTATTTAAATGCCATTTTAACATAATATTATTATACATTTTTACAAATGGAAATGATAGCTGAAGATTGATATGAAGACCTAGAAAATTCGTTTTATTGAGAAAGAAAAGCACGCAAACACGCACTCACTTACAAATTCTGAATACATTTAAAATGTATATTTACAGTGACACATTATCGGCGATACCACGAAGGTCCGCTCACCTAGGTCGTGTTGGGATTTTGTTCCGATAGCCCCATTTTCATACAAAAGATTTTCCAGTAATTCTCAACTGTGCATACAGAAAATATAAGAACAAATGATGATAAATACAAGGGAGAAAATCAGGGGGTTTCCTTTTGAAACTACCTTTTTAAGAACCTTTCTCTTAGCCTGGAGGGGGGTAGTCTTTTGATGATTTATTTTCAAAAATGCGTTTTAGTATTTTCTATTGAAAGCAACAGATGGTAGTACCAGTTTAAATATTTCTCTTTCTTTTCTATGGATTTATACACCCATTTACATCGTTCTTGCGATAAAAAAAATAAATTGTTTGTACCTCTGAAAAGGTTAATACATTTATTTGGAATATTTTTAACGAAATTAATGAAATGAATACGACCTTCTTCATTATTTTCGCTCCCTGATGATGAAAAATTTCACAAAAGTACATGATTTTTAAATTTTCGGGACCCAAAAAATCTTCTGTGATATCTCATTGTAAACCGAGATCCACAGTTTAACCCTTTCGCTACGGCTGGCGGTTCGTTCCGCTGTAGCACCGCCACTGAATGCGCCAAAAGTGTGCACATTGCGCTTGAACATTTTTCAGCGTTTGGGTTTATGCTTATAGCTTAACAACGCCACTTTCACAAACTCTTGGGAAAAAAAGAGACTGCTCTTTAAAGCAATATATTCACACTTTCAACAAACACAATAATTATTATAACATACATATATTATAACAACATAATTATATAAACATCTATACTTGTAAACGCAAATCTTTGCGTGTGTGCGATGTCCAGACGAATCTATCGCACTCGCAGCCATGAAATTTGGCACACAGGTAGTCGTAATGGTGACTCAATGCACCTCGAAGCCAGAATTTTAAAATTTATTCTAGAAAATGTTTCATTTAATGCCTTGTGTTGCTTTGGGTCATTTTGGGACGTTTACGGCTGTAGTATCTTTTCTAATGATCGTTGAAAAACAATCAATGCACCATCGGATAGAACAAACAATTTTCGTTCTAATGAAGTTTGTTTTGAATTTCCACCTTAATTTACTGAATTTTGAGAAATTTTTAAATAATAGTCACTTTTCCTTTATATTTTTAACTTTCAATTCTTATTTTCTTGCATCCGACGTTCTAATAACGCTATCATTTTCATTTTTTTAGGTATAAATCGGAGTATTTTTCCCTGTTTTAAAACAAGAATGGTTAAAATATCTTTTTTCTCCGATTTTCTATGAATTTTTTTTATTGATCAGTTCAAAACATTTTCTCTCGCATATCCGAATCGACGAAGCTTTCGACCGACCCAAGATTACTCTCAGTTCCCAGAATACATTTCTACTATCCGATTGGCTGGCGATACCAAGCGAAAATCACGTCATACTCTCGATCGTTTTATTGCGTCAGCTAATCTTAATTACTTCATTTTACTGATTCAAGAATCATTTGATTTATTTGTTTTATACTTTGTGATAGTCGCGCATATATGCTGATATTTTTTAGTTAAAAAACACGTTATTCATCTCGCTCACGTTCCTGCGTGTACTTCCAGTAACAATCGGGGGCGAAATCTGTGTGTGTGTGTGTGTGTGTGTGTGTTTTGATTTCGTTTCCAAAACTTTGAACTTTTTTTTATTTTGTTGAAGTCATTATGCCACGGGCACTCTGTGCGCGTACTGCTAGTATATAATATAAAGATTAAATTATATTCGATTAAACCGAGTTACTTTGTGACTGCCATAGCTGAGGTTAGAAGCGAGAGGCTTAAGAACCTTTGCGTTAGAATAATTGTTTGCAACTTGTTTCACATAGCCTGTATAATTTTTTAAATCCCCTCATTCTTTTTTTCCGCACAGGCATTATTGGAGATTGGAAGAACTACTTCACCGAGGAACAGAACATGGCTTTCAACAAGCTGTACAACGAGAAGATGCAAGGCAGTGGCCTGGAATTAGTATTCGACCCCGAAGAGATTGACAACCGGAACAACAACGGAGAGACGGCCACCACCACCAAACTGGACAACGGACCGGCGGAGACATAGACCACGGCTGGACATTAGCGTGAAGAATTTTTTTCAAAGCCGAGCAAAACCCTCGCTTTAGTGAATTTTCTTAAAATGGATGGAACAAGAATAAAAAGCATTTACCATTGGAAAAGTGCAAAAGACAGACAGTGTTCCATACACATTTTTTGATGGTGGAACTCCAATTAACGTCCATGACACTGTTCCACGTTGCACATAGCAAATATCTGCACATGTATTGAAAGTTAAGCATTTAGAGAGTGTATATAAACTCTGCGAATCATGTTACTAACGAGTTTGGTGGTGAAAAACCGAAGAAGCTTTGGAGAAGAGAGAACAGATTTTTTTTTAAAGTAATAGTTCGCGTTACTTAATAAATGCTTTTAAAATGTATAAAGATTTATCGATATATTTGGAGATTAAATACGTTCCAATATAAAATGCCATGGTTTTAATTCCATTTTTGTAATTGTTTGTACTGTAGATGCGAACACTTTTTAGGTTATTGCAGTGATTTTACAAATAAATTAAAATCGCTTATAAGGTATAGAACATGCACTTCTCATAAATATAGTGATGTTTGTTTAGGTCAGATCTCCAATCCTTACAAGTTTTATAGTCTTAAGTCAAAAGTATGATAGTTGCTTAAAACCCATATGTTTAATTGTAAAGTAGGGGAATGTTGCCTTAATTGGACCACTTAAACATTTTTAATGTATGAATGCGCGAAATATTCCCCTCAAAGGAAAATTCGTCAGCATTTCGGTTGTTTTCCGCTTTCCTTTCTTGTCTTTTCGATCTTTCAGTGGATGCTAAGAAGAAAATTCCTTTTATTTCCAAATTTTTGCAAAATATTCATCGTATACGATCTATTTAAACTTTTCATAGATTAGTATATATATATATAATGTATTCGTTGTTGTAGTCGTTAAACGATGAAGCAGGCCGAGTTGAATTCTAAATTTCATTTTAATATGGGAGAGTGACGGACTGTACGTACATCTTAGTATAAGGTTTCAAGCCAAAAGAGAGCAGAAAATCCCTGCTTTTTCTCAGATAGGGATTTAACAGATAGACACGTGATCAAAGTGAAGGGAATAATAGCTATTTTTAGTAAATTACGTAAGAGTTTTAGGGGAAAAGTCTGGAAAAGAATTCGCGATTTATGTTGGCGCGTGGAAGCAATTAGAATATTCTTTTAGTAATAAATATGCCAAAATGAGAGATTTAATATACCTCCAGCGCGGGAAATAGAACGAAACTGGAATTTAAGAAAAGTGATTTTGGAATACATTAAGACTTTAAAATATATAATATTAGAATTTGAAATAAAATTAAGTGAGATTATTACATATATATATATATATATATATTTGCTTGATGGATAGAGATAAAGCAGCTAGTTCAGCGAGCATGCATCTCAAAATACTACTACTACTACATTTTTAATGCACAGTAATAATGAAGTGATATTAATAAAAATAAATAGAATCTTTTTGTAGTTTATTTATCTTCAAAATAATGGAATTGACTTTTTAAAGAAATGCACTTTAAAGTGGAAAAAAGTGTTTAAAATTGTGTCATCGGTCCAATCAAAGGAACTGCTTTCCCAAATTGGACCACCCGTTTCTTAAGCAACAGTACTTTTTTATTCTCATTTATTTTTTTTTTCCCTTGGCTTGTTCCAGTTCAAATTTATGATGAAAACTAGTTATTATAACTACTTCCTGGGCTATTCCAATCCAGAGAACTGTTTGTGGTTCAAAATGAGCAAAAATTCTATTACTATTTTAGTAGAATTTAGACAAACAAGTTTCCTCTCTGGGGATATAATATTTTGCTACTTGTTTTTAAATAGTGTAAGGACTATAAATATTCCGTTGAAATATTCAGTTCGTGATATCCAAATCTTAATGATAATCTGAATTGTCAACTAGTTGCAATTCAGATTATCATTAATGCGAAGCGCTTTCTCATAAAAATTATTCCACCAAGTTCAATCTAGGCGATGGTCCAAATGAGGCAACCCTCCCCTAAATAGTTGTAAATAGATACAAATAAAAGTCTGATATATATTAATATTATTCTTTACGAGAAGTTTGTTCAACTGTCGACTATTTATAAGGCTGAAAAGTTCGAAGCTCCAATTTCCGATCAATTGCTTTGATTTCCGTGCAAATACCGAATAGTTTTATGTGTTATTTGTTAGTACAGTTTGCTTCAGGTCGAACCTGGACTATTTTCGATATGTGTTTATATGAAGGGAAAAAAAATCCTTTACGTAGATGTTTTGTTAATTTTTTTCACTATGTACAGGGTTTGTAATAAAATAATTAATTTCATTGTTTTCGTTCTCATTTCTTGAAAGCAATCTTTGCTTATAAATTACACAAAACAAAAGATTTTAAATTTTTTTATATGTATCATTAATCAATTACATGTAATGAATGAAATGATCTTTTAAATGCAAAATAGCACTCAAACAGGAATAAATTAATTTATTCGAATCCTTTGTCTCTGCTCACTGATTTGTCACCATAAATAATTGAAATCTGGAAAATGTAGCCCTATTATATGAACACCTTTAATGAAGGACAAATTCTTGAAAAACCAGTTTCATAATATTAAAAACCTTCCATGATATTGAAATGAAGAGGAATGGCAAAGTTTGCGAAGTACTCTTCTAAAAAGGGGAAATAAGTAATTCACAATTAGGGATGTAGCGAATATTCGGTCCTTTTGCCGAATATTTGGTCTGGCTGAATACTAAACAGATATTCGGCCAAATAAATTCAGGACAGTAATTTTTTAAAAATGTGCTTTAAAAATATATATCTAAAACAGAATATTACAGAATTACATTTCAGTACATTTATTATAAAAAATCAAAATCTCCTAACTAAGAATATTGAATTAGAATGATCTCCTAAACAAGAATATTGCAGAATTACATTTTAGTACATTTAATATTTAAAAAAAAAACATCTAATATTGACTCAATTTTAACTTCCTTAGTACTAATAACTTGCAGAGTAATTTTTACTGGCATAGTATTTTTTACTTGAATAATTTTTAGTTGCTCCTAATAAGAATATTGAATTAGAATTATCTCCTAAAAAAGAATATTGCAGAATTACATTTCAGTACATTTATTATTAAAAAAAAATCATCTCCTATCATTGACTCAGTTTTAACTCACATAGTGCATAAGTGTATTTAATAATGTTACAACATTTATTGTAGTAAAGGCTGAAATTATGATGCAAGAACAATAAATTTTTTCTGCATATTCAGGAAGAAGCTTGTTCTACTTGGTTTCATATCTATTACCACCTTCAGGAAACAAATGCTCACTATAGACTGTGCTTGCAGGAAGTGAAAGATAACTTTCCATCTAAATTTGCAGATCTTGAGAAATTTTTCTGCATTTTTTTCCCCCCACAATTAAATGGACACTTAATCCCAGATATTAAAAGTTCTTTATCAAAATAGGAATTGACTTCTTAGAATTTTAATTTATCTACTGAATTTTCTTTCGAGTTTGTCAATGACATGTTCTGCAATGATGACTATTTATCTCTGTGAAGTAGGGATGGCGGTTATTGCAAAAATAACCGGTTTTCGGTTATTCAGGTTTTTCACCTCCGGTTTAACCTGGAGGCTATAACCGCTAAAAATAACCGGTATTCGGGGTTTTATAAAAAAAAAAACGTTGTTATAACCGCTGAAAATAACCGGTATTCGGGGTTTTATAAAAAACAAACGTTGTTATAACCGCTGAAAATAACCGGTATTCGGGGTTTTATGAAAAACAAACGCCGTTTAGACAAAAAAAGAATTTATTAATATTGTTTTTATAGGAAATCAATCCATTGGCCAATACTTATCTATTTAGACTCTTACAGTAATCCGCCAACCAACAGACGTTCGAGGAGACGGTTGTCATTGATTGGCCTAAGATGATGAAATTCAAAGATTCATAACTTGGTAAATTTTAGACTATTCAAACCTAAAATCGAGTCTACCTTCTGATCCGGTTCTTTTACCCGGTTATTGGATTTTTTAAAAAATAACCGGAAAAAAAACCGCTTCCGGTTGAAAAAAAAAACAGTTTACATGCTACTGCGAAGCAATACCAAAACGAAGAAGGATTCTAATTTATTACTGGATTAAAAATATTTAAAATGCTACAAAAATACATGAAGGTATTAACAGTTTTTAAAAATATACAAGTAATAAGAAAGCAATTTATTAGCCTTTAATTTTTTTTTTCAGTATATACAGTACAGAGAAATATTTTATTTACTATCAAAAGTGAAATGTCTTTAAAAAGTGGATATTTGGCCGCCGAATATTCAGTATTTGGTTGAATATTCGGTATTCGGCCAAATCACTATTCGTTACATCCCTATTCATAATCCAGACTTATTTATTTTTCAAACATATTCTTATACCTTGCAATAAACATACATGTGCACAAAATAATAATAAAAAGATAACTTCTCACTGTGCAGTGCCTTGGCACATGAGGACATCAGACAAAAATGGCTTAACTACTAGAGCAGAGGTTCCCAACCTGTGATACACGCATCCCTGGGGTACACAAAGGGCTAGTTGGGGTACGCAAAATCAAAGTTGATAATGGTGGAAACAAGAAAACATAAGGAATTTAAAAAGTTACAGAATTTTCTTTCCACAAGTTAATACTTGCTATTTAATAACTATTTCACTTGAAAAGTTGATGATTACAGAGTGTAATTTTTAACCATCATTATAAGTTAATACGAAATTATTACAATACCGATTTCATTTGTTTTGGCATACTATTGCAAAAATGCAATAAAAGGTAAAATAAAAAATATGTCCAGCAAATGTTATTAATTCAAGTCATTTGACTCTTACGCTAACCTAAGCCCTTAACATTATTGATAAAAACTTGTTTGAATAGACATATGGTCGGTGTGGGGGGGGAGGATACGACAGTAGGGGGTACACAAAAATATAAAGATTATTCAAGGGTATGTGAGGTAATAAAGATTGGGAATCCCTGTACTAGGGAATGAAGTGTTACACAATTTTCATGAAATTTTAACTCGCCATTTTAAACTGAAATTGCATCTCTTAAGAGTTCCTCGTGTTTAACCATCAGAAATGTAAATTTTGCATGATCAAGCTGCAATTTCCAAACTTACCTGACATTTTTCAAATTATTTGCATTTAGAAACTATTTTAAAATATGACAAAGTGTGGTCACTTTTGAAAAAATATCAGTTACATTGTTTTAAAAATCATGCTCTAGCTATTCATATTTCAAGATGATACTGAATGAAATTGCATATTTTATACTGCAAAATTGACTGCATTACACCCCACTGAAAACACAACACTGGAACTGTTCATTTAATTAAAGCAAAATACCAAAGAATTATTATTTGAGGAAATTAAAATGGCAATAAATAATCGAATACAATTTATACTGGCCTCAAAGTAATTTACAACTGATAAAATATTTTTGCATTTTTATTTGTAATGCTGCATAAAAAGGAGCAATAGGATTCTGTTTCAGAAAACAAAATGTTCAAGTTTAATTTACGGATAAAATTTAACTTATAATAATAAAATAAACACTCAAGGAAAGGAAATGAAATACTATGAATAAATTTATTGACAAAAAATACATACATCAACATTAACAATGGAAAACTTCAATGCATAGTTTGTTTTGGCACCATTGCAAAAACCTTTCACAGATGCATGAAATTAAATTATTAAAAATAATAATACATATAATAATAACAAAAAAAGGTCTAATAGGTGAAAATAAGACTTTTCAAGAAAATCATAAACGCAATTTAAGGAAAATCATTTAATAATATTAGATGCAAGTCTTTTAAGAGTCCAGTTACCTACATAATAAACCAGTCATTTGCAGATTATACATTTATAAATTTTAGAAAAAAAATATTAATCCAAATTAAACTAAATTTTTTTTTAGTTACAAAAATAGGATGAAAAAAAAAATTGTTGAGAATTAGATACATTAGCTTTCACTGTGAAAAGAAATAACAAAAAGCAGTAACTGATTATACAGGACATGAATATTATGCAAAATGCGCAATGATCGCATAACTTTGAAAGATCCATCTTCAAGTATTGTCATATTTTTACCAAATTATCTATTTTATTGTTACCAAATATAGGAGGGGCAAGCAAACAAAGAAACATTGTTATTTCTTACTGTATTCATTCTTCATATTTATAATTATAAATTTCAACCATGTTCTAATTTATTTTTCAGAATTAAAACCAATGCTTTTCGGCAAAATTTCAAATTACAATGATGACTAAGCATTTTAGCTCTTGGTACACAAAATCCTACAAGCAAATTTACTAGACAAGAAAACAGATACTAATAAAGAACTTTCCTTGAATTACATGACTCACAATTTTAACTTCAATTATTCATATCTTCTAATTTATATAACTGGCTAATTATTTAAATATGCAACAACTGTACGTCAAAAAGAAATATTTTTATTGGCTATAATTTTTTAGACAAAAATTGAAATTTTCCTAATTCAATTCTTTGAAATTACCAATGGTTTTGATTTTCAATGGGGTTTTATAACCTTTTTCAAGTAAAATCTTAATTTTTATAAATGTACCTGAAAGGAAAATGAATTCCGGAACATACAGAAAAAGTCAAATAAAGTTATAGAACATCTGCGATGTTTCCACATAAAACATGAAATAAAACTAAGCAGAGTGGATTTTTACAAATCCAAGAGAATGATTTAGAAATGAAGATGTAACTTTTTTCTTATGAAACATTCAGAGGAAAGGAAAATGGAAATGAAGCTGTATCTACAAAAATATTTTCCATTTACCAAAGAAGAAAGATCAATCAGATAGTTAAAAATCCCATCCTACGAATAAATTGTATGAAAAATGAAAAATCAATCTTGAAACACCGTTTGCTTCGTGTGCAAGTGTTTTTTAATATGTATAATCTACTGAAAATACTTAAACTAATTCTTTTAGTTATAATCACCATCATGCTTCAGTAATTGAAATGCTGTTACCAACACTAATTCCAACCATATTTTCAAACTGAATAAAATACTTTTGACAAATGCCTACATAAATGGAAAAATAAACGGCATGCAAAAAAATTCAAAAACTTGAATCAATGAAATATTTTCTAGCGATGTTACAACAATTTTCATTCCTATTTTTGCTAACAAAATGGGAAAAGCAATGGCAAGTAATATAAAGACTATCAAAGATTACAACTTTCCACAATCTCAAAATATCCTTGAACTATAAGATTACAAATATGAACATGAAGAAATACAAAGTTACAATTTTTAGAATGAAAAATTCTAACAACTCTATCGTACAAGAGGATTTTAAAAACTTATCAATACCCGTAGATACACTGAAATAAACACCAAAGACAAAAATCCCCCAAAATAAAAGCTATTTTGTAAGACTTTTTCCTTTAAGAATATCTGATATCCCAATAATGGTTACACTAGCACCAATAGATAAACTTCATTCTGTTACTTCATAGTAACAAACACCCATTTAACTGTAACCAATAGATCAATTCGAATTTGTTACTTTATTGTAACGAAACACAGAAATCAGAACAAACATAAACAGTCTAAATGAAGGGGAAAAACGCAGATAACAATTTTTTCAAAATAAAGATATATGGAATTCCAGAAGCTAATACATAAGACACAATTTCACATCACCCAATTTGAATTATGGAACATCATGACTTATCAGAAAGAAAAATACAGAACACATTTGAAGAAATCAGCAACAAGCACAAAATACAAACACAACATAAAACAGCAGAATGATAGAGGAACATTGCTTAAAACATTCATTCTATAAGTTTGGGAGAATCGGCAAAATTTTGATTACAATTTCCCAATGTTCCACTATTATCATATAAGTATTTCGAAATTGTCTTACACATAAGAATTGTTGGTTATTTCTTAATTAAAAGAGGCTGGTAAATCTTATTCTGCACATCTTTTGCCCAATATATGGTTCAGATATTCAGTCATCACACCAATGAGCACAATCAATCAATTAACCCATGAACATCAGTGCTCTATTTATAGGACAGTTACATTTCACTTCGTGGTTACACCGAATGCATTGTACCGTTTCTTTTTTATTTTGTTTATGAAGTCAACAGGTATTTCCAAACTCCTAAATAGTTTTCAACAGGCATATACCATCAGTTAGACAGATTTTAAAGTCAAAATGTTGTCATTTAATTTTTTATATAAATTTTGCTATATTTTAAAAATCTAATATTTATGCAAAAAAGTTTAAAAAGAATAATTTTCTGCTAGTTTTTTAATATTTTTTTAATTTAAAACTTCACAATTAACCCTTTCCAGTGCGGAGGTTGCAAAAGAGGACACCAACTTTAAAATTTTCTAAAAAATCCTTTTTCACTTTGAAACCCAGAAAATTGCAGGAAAAGGCAGCTTATAGTTCTCTTTTGAGAATGTAGATGGCAGCACAAAGAAATTTCACTTTCATTTCGGAAAAATTATATATATAAAATGCCCAAATTTGACTCAAGAGAAAGGAATTTTTTTTTAGTTCTTGACCTTTACAATTTTAGCAAATTCACTCGACAATTTTTTCCAATATTCTCTAAGTTTTAATTTAGATTTTGTCTAAGATTCAACATTATTTTTTGAGTGTATCAAGATGGCTGTGTCCAAAGAGGTCCTCATATGAGGGACATATTTCAAAAAATTTAATGCCTTGCGCCGGAAAGGGTTAACTTAATCGTGGTGTTTTAAACAAAATTTAATAGAAACTTATTGACATCTACGCTTTAACCGCTTAAGGACTTATCCCGACTTAACTCGTCCCAAATACAGTAGGTTTCCAAATAACTCAGTCCCTAAGCGGTTAAATAAATTTGGGCATTAACAGGTTAACAGTCAAGGAATTATCCTAGTAATCAAGTCAGTACTAGTTAATAACTTAAGTATTATATGCAATTATGACTGAAATATAGTTTTAATATTCAATGACTGCTATGTAATTGCTGCTATAATAATTAACTCCCTGGAATATAATGATTTGCTAAAGCATTGAAAACCATTTTAATTAATTCAGTAATTCCGAAATCGTATATTAGGAAAAGATGTATTATTGCCATGACTGAACTGACATGATATACTGATGCAATATCATAAGGATTTTGTCCAACTTTTTAAATAGGACAACAAAGGTTTTGTTTCTTAATGAACTATTTTAAGTTTAAAAATTAATAAGAAATTACAGTAATTATTTATAAACATCAACTTTGAAGAGATATTGGTTGTAAATTCCAAGTAAGCTATGGTTCTAAGTAAGCATTTGAATCGTTAATAAACGCTTACTGGACTTAAATGGACAACTGGAAAAAAGAAAATTACTTGAAATATGCACAAACTATAAGATTTTACATCATTTTTTTTTATTTTCACCCAACTTCTGTAAATTTAAAGGCTTCGGAAGATCTTACTATTCCACTGCCTATTCTCCGATCGGGACATTAAAAAAAAAAAAAGATTCATACAAAGATGTTAAAATCTACCATTTTAACAAGTCAATTTCATCATCATCAGTACACAAAAATATTTTATACATTAAATTTTATAAAAGCATTTAAATTTGATGCAGAGTGTTGACTGCCATATTGAAACTTCAAGCTATCGAAACAATTTTACACACATCAAAATATTATCCAAGCTTTGAAAATTGTTGCATGAATTATACATAGTTTCAGTTAAGATTCAAAAGTTGTGTGCACACAAACTGTTTATCACAGTATCGTATATATCAACAGTCTAAAATTTTAGGCAGCAAGAAATTGGAAACATTATCTACAGTTTACCATGAACTGAGATGCTTTATGTAAAATTACACTTAACAAAGCTCATTAATGGACTGGAACATAGAGAAATAAATTAAAAATATGGGGAACAAAGAACAGTAAAATTATCCTGCACTTTGTGATACATGAAATATGGTCGTTTATGATAATGAATGCATCTTAACAAGCGTTAATATTAAGTGTGTAAAATACCAAAATACTTTGGCTTATTTACAAACAAACGCGATGCTGAAAAAGTATGTACACGATGTATGATGAGATCCTCCCAGCTGCAAAGAAATGCTATTGCTTTTTAAAACCTTTTAAAATGGGATAGATGTTCTCAAATGCTTCGTAGATTTCAGATCGAACTTTAGCACCTGTAAAAAATAAAAATATACTCAGCAAATATATGTAAAGGTTTTACTATTTAATTTAAAAACACACAGAAAGAAACTAATGTTTCAATAGATATTTTTAATTGTTTTTTTAAATTCATCTATTTATTTTTAATTTTTCCCTTGCATAACTAAAGACATTATGATACCAGTAACTGATCCTGAAGATGACATATTAACTCAGTGTCAGATAATCATTTGAATTTTTTTAATTCAAAAATATGGTAATGCAGCAAACAGGACAAAAAAAAAAAAAACTTACTCAAGCACACTCTGAATGAATAGGAGCAACTACAGATTTTTACAGGGTTCATACTGTATTATACGATAGTAAAATTCAGGAGTTTCTAAGGATTTTTTCAGGAGTACAGTACAGAAAATTCACGGGATAATGCAAAAAAAAAAAAAAATGTAGGGAATGTGGTAGTGTGGATAATTTTTATAAAATCGGCCAAAAAGTATACTAAATATCAATTCTCCCATCTTTCCCAATTGCAGTGACTCTGAACATGCGTGGTCGACTCTTTCAGCGCTAAGTAAGATCAGAAGTAAAAATTCCGGATTCCAGCGACTTTCTATCAATAAGGAAAACTCTTTGATTGTAATTTTTCAGGAGACAAAAAGAAATATCAGGATAAAAAAACAATTTTCAGGAGTTTTCAGGGCCCTTAGAAGAAAAAAGCAAAATTCAGGATTTTTCAGGGATTTCAGGAGGAGTACGAACACTGTTTTTACTGTTACCCTTATAATAACATCCCTCTTGTGTATTGTACTAACAGTACGCACACGGCGTTGCCCGTGGAATCAGGACTTTAACAAAATAAAAAAAAACGCCCACAGTGACATGAAAAAGTTTTGAAAACAAAATCAAAACAAAAGATACACATTTTTTGATTTTCCTGCTTATTTTTCAGGGTTCCCACTCTTATTGAAGAAAAAAATTCAAGGACCTTTCACGGAAAATTCAAGGACCATAAAATTACATATTGTAGAAATTGTACATAACTGAATTTTTCACTTGAAAAATTGTAAAACGTGTCAATACACTTGATATTTCAGTTGTTCTGATTTTACAGGAATCAAACTACAAATTAAAATAATATAAAAAATAATAATAATAAAAATAAGTTATAAAAAAATTTCAAAAAAAACGACCATGCTTTTTTTTATATTTGATGTCAATAGGACAAGAGACAGTGTAGAAGCAATAATGAATAACAATAGAATCTTAACTGAAAACTTGAAATATTTTGAGATAAAATCAAAAATCGTATCTAATTTATCTTGAATATCCAAAAGTCAATCTCAATTGAACACTAAAGAAATTCACAATTAATAACTATTTTATGCTTTTTGGAACAGATCTTTTATAAATCTTTATATTATATAGCTTTTAAGATCAAGCATTGCCATTTTAGTAATTCAATCACAATGTAACAATGATTCAAACAGAATAAAAACTAAATTTTTAAATCAAAATTAATTTTATTTTTGACCTTCTAAAGAGACAATAATCAAAAGTAGCTATCAATACATGATTGATTAAAATTTTAAACAGTTGAAATAGATAAAAATAAGTCACTGATATTTAACCCCCACCTAGATATAAGTTTCAAGTCTAAGAAGCGAAATTAGCTCTCCATACTGAAAGGTCCGAAGCGTAATCTGCAACCAACCTATGGTTCGAGAACGTCCCACTCTGTAAAAATTTCCACCTTGGGGGGAATGGGATATTTCCTAGAACTGTTAGGGAAAGTTCGCTGTAATCCTCAAAACTGACCATTAGCATTTCAACCCCGAACCAATTTCTTTCAAATAAAACCCCTCAAGATTGTCAGCCCTCATTGCGGTTTTTGAGGAGGGGGGGCAGGGTGTTCAGAGAACTATTTTACTCTGCAGAGGGTGATAAGCGGAGAGGAGAAACACGGGTGCATTCCGGGAGTATTTTCGGTGACCTTCATATTTCACGTTGAGAAAATGGGGGCGGAGATTATCGGCGGTCGCTTAAAAATTCAAGGACTTTCAAGGACCTCATCCTTTTTTCAATGACTTTCAAGGACCTAATTTCATCAAAAATTTTTCAAGGATTCTCAAGGACTTTCAAGGACCGTGGGAACCCTGTTTTTTTTTTCCCCTTTCTTTTTTTCCCCGCTCTACAGTACAGAGTACGTTAATCCAGAACAATATTACAAAATTGGAACATCTAAATGATTATTATACAGCAAGCAAAAATAAATCAAATCCGAAAATAATAATCGAAGTAATTCATTCAGGTGAAGGTCATGACCAGGGTTGTTGATTTTTTTCAAAAAAATCGATTTATTTCTTTTAAATCGGATTTTTTTTTATTTTAATGATTTTTTTAAAACTATATATATATATATTTATTTATTTAACATTTGTATATTAGACAATGAGGCCTACAGTCATAGAATTATATATATATAACAACATACCACTCATTAAGCTCTACTTTCTTTTTTTTAAAACAAATTTTTAAAAAATGATTCCAAACATGTAACAACTATTTAAAAAATGTTTGTGAACTAAATATGAAGAATAATATACTTTTGAAATATAAGACAATTTTATTAAGGAAAAATCTAACAAAAACTACATTTCTTGACTATAGATATATTATTGTGTGTTAGAATATATAAAATTTTTAGATATAGCTCTTCTGGCCAAGCAAATTTTGTACAAGTGAGAAGCAGGCTCTCTTTTAGATGAATTGCACCAAAGGACTGAAAATCCTGTTCCCCCTTTTCAAAAATAAGAATTATCCTTCTCTACCCTTTATTGGACAATAGACTAAGGATGTCTTGGGAATGTTGCATTTTTGCAACAACTAAATAGCATACTCTTCTTCTCTTCCCTTTCAAGTATTTGGATTAGAGTTTATTTCACCCTGACCTTGAGAATAAACTACTTCTTACTAAGCATAAAAAACTAAAGAAACCAGTAATTAGGTGAAAAGTCACTGGAATTTTCTGAAGTAACTTTCTCTAACCTGGATTCAAAAATGTGTTTTTTAAATATAATTTACACATCAACCATTCTATGTGCTTGTTATTTATAATAAATGAAGTGTAATATTTATTTAAGCGAGAATTTTAAGAAATCCAAATGGAAAAGATACATAAAAGTGACTAATTTCAAAAATTCAGTAAATTACGTTAGGCGTATGAAACAAACTTCATTAGAACAGAAATCGTTTTCTCTTTCCGATGGTGTATCTATTGTTTCCGTACAATTATCCAAAAACATGCTATTGAGAAATTAGAGCAAAAAATCACCAAAACAACACAAATCATTAATTTAAAATTTTTCTAGATTAAAATTTTTAAGGCTTCGAGGTGCATTGAGTCACCATCAGCTGTGTGCCAAATTTCATGACTATAAGTGTGATAGATTTGACATCGTGCACACAAACATTGCCTTTTATAATTATAGATCATAGTTTAAATTGTGCTATGTACATGTTTGTATTTCTTTTGGAACATTTGTATGTATTACTTTTAATTATCTTGCATTTGAACATTAGTGCAATATAAAAACTTTGTTTTCCCCAACACTATTTAGTTTTCTCTAATATTAAAATGAAACTCAATGCATTTTACTATGTTCTTTCTTTGTGAAAATGATCCTTTCACCATGTTTATTTTATAAAAAAGGAGCATCTCATACTTTGTATTTTATTGTGTTGCTTATTAGAGTTTTATTTAAAATCTTATTTGCTTGTGTTCTCAAAAATAAAGATATGGAAAGTACTCTAATTACATTAATTCAATGAAATATTTTTTATGATTTATATATTCTTTCTTTAAATATACATTGAAAAATATTTTAAAATCACTATTTAAGGATACATGAACAATTTTATTTCATTAAAGCAGATTAACTTGATATTTAAAATAAAGTGATTTAAATCAGTGGTTTTTCTTTAAAAAAATCAGTTGATTTAAATCAGTGATTTTAATCAACTGATTTAAATCACCACAACCCTGGTCATGACGTATGCTTCGTGTCCGCCAATCAAAATTGGCATCAACGTTCCGAAGAAGTGCGGCGCGAGTAACTCGATTGAGAAAAATAATTCGCAACGGCCCAGAAAAAAATTAATTAAAAAAAGAAAAAACGATAAAAGATATTTTAACCGTTCTTGTTTTAAATCCGACAGAACCGTTCTAGTTATAAGCTGAAAAAAATTGAAAATAATAGTGTTATTAGAAAGTCGGGTGCAACAAATTTAAAAACAAAACTAACATTTAGATAGCAAAACTGACTATTTTTTAAAAAATTCTCAAAATTCAGTTAATTACGTTAGAAATTCAAAACTAACTTCATTAGAACGGAAATCGCATGCTCTTTCCAATGGTCTATCTATTTTTGTCGTACAATTATTCGAAACCAATCTATTGAGAAATTAGTGCAACCAAAACAACACAAAACATTAAATAAAAAAATTTCTAGATTAAAATTTAAAATTTCGGCTTCGAGGTGCATTCAGTCACCATTACAACTACCTGTGTGCCAAATTTCATGGCTGTAAGTGCGATAGATTCGTCTGGACATTGCAGACAAACACACACACACAAACATTGCCTTTTATAAGTATAGATTGTAATGTAAAACTATGTTAAAGGCCTCATAGGCTATGAAAATTATGTTTTTAAAAAAAGCAACTAGATGGCAAAGGAAGAACTAGCAGACCAGAGCAAGTCAACATGAGCTTGATGCCTTTGGGGAGCAGAATGTAGATTGCTCCCCTTTCACACATGTCCATCTCAAACTGGTATCATGCTGTGATGTCAGGTATGGGGACATCGCTCTCCCCTTTTCTAAGAAATGGGCATTCCCGGGCAAAACTCTGTGCAAGGGCAATCTTAATATAAATAAAAGTCATTGTGGGTAAGTGCGTATGTGGCTATGTTCCGCAACTCCTCCTCAACCACTAGACCGATTTCAACAAAACTTAGCACACTTATTATTTAAGACAGGACGAAGATACCTGTCAACTTTTCAAAGTCCAAAAGTTAGTTTAAACAGTCAACTAGAAATTAACGGAAACCGTTTTTCCACGGTAACTTTGGAGCAAATAGTTCCACAAAAAATATTTTCATACCATCTTAAAAGTTCAAAATTTTACCTTTCCAACGATGCCAATTTCAATTCTGTGCAATTCTTTCTTCAATTTTTATACATTTTTCAAAATTTAATTAAGGAAATTATTGAATTGAAGCAGATGATTTTGAATGAAATTTATAGATTCTCAGTTGTTAGGCAACGGTGAAACTTTAAACTACTCTGCCTTTATCTTTACGATATTTCTGTTTATTTTGTATTTCTTTATTTAATATTTTCGTGCAAATTTTTCTGTAATTTTAATGATTTTTTCAAAATTGATTATTCAATGGCTGATGCAGTATATTTTACCATTCATTATTGAAACACACAGTAGTCTGCCTAAGTGTGGAGTTGACTTGAACATACTAAACATTACATACGTTGGCCTCAAACTAAAAAAAATAAATAAATAAATTTACATTTTGAAAGCATTTAATTTTCAAGGCATATTTTGGTTTCATCAAGACTTTCAAGGAAGTACCTCGCATTTTATGTTATTTTTATATAATTTTATGAATTTGTAAACTTGGTTTGGAAACGACGGCAAGATCTTTATATAAATAGCAGTCATTGTGACCATGTATGTGTGTGTGTTGATCCAGAATGTGAACGCAATGTATGAATGCAACTGCAAATTTCAATAACACATCATTACAGATTGAAAAGTTTGATTCCAGATTTATATGTCTTAACAAAGTAAAATAAAACCTAAATTAAAACAATAACATTAATAATGAGTAAATGCATTTAAACTTCCTATAGAAAAAGCACTTGAAATGATGATTTCAATAATATGAACCGTTATATGCTTCCCCTTTTTTTTAGTTTCATGTTACTTTATTTATGACAATATTTTCTTTAGATAAAAATTTCTAAAAAAAAAAAACTATATTGTTTGTAATCGTAAAGAATCACCCTGCCCTGCTATAGCATCCAAGTTTACATGGAAGACCGGTCACCACGACAGATAGTCAGGCACTGTGGCCCCGGCATACTAGACCCCATTATGAGCGGCTCATGCGACGACTCCCCCGTTGTACCGGGATACGACTTGTCGTCGGAGATAGGCCCTAAGAGCCACACCAGTATTACTTTGCCCATCGCTTACTTAAACAGCAGCTTCTCATCCGTGAACTCGCTTTGCTCCAGATGGGGGTAAATTATTAGTAAGCAGATATTCCATCCCATCTTAAAATAACACAGAAAAACATTAATACTTACCAGTAAGGACAACTTTGCCAGAAACAAAGATGAGCAACACAATTCTAGGCTTCACCATTCGGTAAATAAGACCAGGGAACAGCTCAGGTTCATAACTAATAAATAAATTAATTAATAGTAAAAAGATATAAAACATGGTTTGAAATTAAAAGTATTCAATGTGATTCACCATTTCTGAATGGATATTACGTCAAAATTACATACAACAAACACAGATTTTGAATCTTTTTCACTTAGAGGTAAATTTTAAATATCTTTACATAAACACACAAGTTTCACTCGTTTGAGAATATAACTAAGACAACTTATTGAGAATAAACTTTCCTCTTAATTTTTCAGTCACATTTATAGTGAAAGACTTCAAACTTCAATTATCTGTTCCAGCTTATGTTATTATAATAAATGAAGTTTTCACCATATAAGAGATCACACTGATAAGAAGTAACACCCAAGATTAACAATTTGTAAAAAGTTCCTATTCTTACATCTATAGCAATCTATTAATGAATGTGAAAAACTTGAATCAATTTCATAATTTGTGAATGTATTAATCATATATCCGAAATAGATGCCTTATGACTTTTCTTTATTCTATTCAAGATTGTAGACTGTTATGATTAACCTCAAAATTGTCTTGAAGGAAAAAAAAAATAAAGAGAAAAAAAAATGGTGAAATATCAGAAACTTTCTTCAACAATTTTATATAGAGTATGCTAAACAATTGCTCTCTTTAAAAATTCAGGAATTTAAAATTCACAAGGGAATTAGCACCATCTGCAAAAACTTGATCATATTTAACAGAAAAATAAAATTTGATACCCATTACTTTATATCAAATAGAGGATTATTATCCTTTACCAGTCAATATATAAAATAAATGAGAAAAAAAATCTTTTGCTTCTCATTTTATTTTTCAAGTACATCTTTTTGTTCTCAGATAAACTTTAATTTTGATATTTTAAAAACCATGATTCATATACACAGAAATTAGTTTTAATTTTTTTTTTTTTTTTTTGCATGTAAATCAATTATTTATGAAGGAAGAGGAATTCGTTACTTGAATTTTCAACTTTGATTTTAAAGCTTCATCTCATGTTTAAAACAGTCAAATAATTAATGAAACTCTCTTATTAACACAATTAGAAAATGTCTGAAAACAATTTAAAAGTAAAAATAAATTTTTAAAAAGCATGGTTTGGAATTCAAGACATTGTCCTCATATCTGATAAGAAGCAAAGTCAGGAAGGCTTTTACAGCCTGAATAAAGCAGCAATTCTATCTATGGAAATTTTTGAAAAATCAAATTTTATACCAAAATTCAGAGAAATCACATTATTTGCAATTGTGGAAGACACAAAAATAATTTATTGATATAAAATGATAACTTTCCTCATGTATATAATTTAAAGTGAATATATTTAATTCTCAATGAGAAATAAAAACACTGTTTTCTGTAATTTGAAACGTCATCTCGCACCTGAGAGATATTGAATCAAAATAATTAGCCACCAGGATGTTTAAAATTTAAGACACCAAAATGGAAACGTACCTTGAGAACTGACTGTGCGTTAAAACTAAACCTTCCAGTCTTATTGGAAATTTCACATCACAACTGCCAACCATATTTTGGATCTTAAAATCCAGGAACTTTGCCTAAAAATGAAAATAAAAATTAAAATAACATGCAAAAATTACTTTTAGAGACACAATTCTGTCATGCTGAAAATATTCAAGTCTTCTATTTTATAAAAGTTCAATTTTTATTGCTCACAGGACATTCTTTGTGGATTTAAAATTACTTCTGCATCCAAAAGTAACACCTGGCCTTAAAATCTGTGCATTACTGAAATTTATTAATGTTCAGTAATGAAAAAAAATAAGAAAACTTACTCTAGGCAATAAATGTTGCCTAGATTAAGTGATAAAAATCACAACAGCAAATAATTGCGATTAATAGCAAGCCCAGTTGGCAAGCTTGAAAATTTGCCTCAAAATGGTATAAATCCATTCTTTTTAAATAAATTTAGTGTTTTTTTATAAATAATTTTTTTTACAAATATAAATTAATATGGAGAAACTTGACAATGAAATAAAAAAGAAGCCCAAATATTATCTTGTATTATAGATATATCTTCATATTAGTGATCTATTAATGTGAGCATGTTGTAATTATTAACCAGTTCAAAGTAGTTTAATAGGAATTTGTGCATCATGGTATGCAAAATATGCTCGGTTACGTTTTCCTCTGTTTTCTTTTTTCTTTTTTTTTTTTTTTTAAGTTTCAAACTGAAACCATTTTTGTAGGATTAGTAATTTACCTAGTACTACATCACACACAAATTATTTATTCAGATTGAAATTTTTATAATTATGAGTTTAAAAATTGACTTTTTAATGCAACTAGTTTATGCTAATATTATTTTTAACAAAAAATAATATACAGGGATGAGATTGGCAAAAAAGCAAAAAGACTGAAATCATACGCGAGCAAAACATTTGTACCATAATTTATATGCGAAAGATGTTTTAAGAAGTAAAACATCAGAACACGCAATATGATGAAAATATTACACTATAATAATTAATAACTTAATTATTTATAATTCAGTATGTATAAATAAGAAAAAGAACTTTAAATTATTATTAAAACATTCACATTAAAAGTTAACAAACAAGTTTAACACATCATCAGGTGCATCAGAAAATACAAAATTAGACATTAAAACATTTACCACCTGTACATCACTGCGATTCAACATACACCCAACAGAAGTCTGAGAAGAATTATATTTTATAGCCTTTTGATAAAAGTTAGCTCAAAAAATAAACAAAAATAAGGACAAATAATTTCTTTTGCTTCATGCAATTTTGTAAAGTGTATTAGCTCTTTATAAATTATAATAATGTATCATATACTGATTTCTGTTTTATTTCTTTTATTTTTATGAATTTTTGCAAAAGTAACAGCACAATGATTTTGCACCTTATAAAGCAAGAGGGATCGAGATATTGTACAGTTACAATGACAGATTCATTTAGCATTATTGCTATTTGAAACCCTTTGAAACATTTCCTTAATTGTTAAAGAAGTGGTTTTCTTCTGTTTTTTACTTTCTCGTATACGAAGTATACAAAGAGAAAGTATTGTAATCGTCAAAAAATTCGAAGTCGAGATTTTGACGAATCTCTACGTTTTAGACCTCCCTGAGTCCGAAAAACACAATTTTGGAATTATGTCTGTCTGTGTGTCTGTGAACACGATAACTCGAAAACTATTAAAGATACAGAAACGAAATTTGGTATGTGATCTTTACACACAATTTGTAGGTTTCTATCAAATTTTGGACAAAATCCGTCCACGGGAAGTTCGTCTGTCTATCTGTCCGCGGTCATGTGAACACTATAACTCAAAAACGTGAATAGATAGATGAATAAAATTTGATACATAGTTTTATCATCATGAATGTAGGTCCGTATAACATTTTGGGCCAAATCCGTCAGAAAGAGGCGTTCAAATTGCATATTCAATTTCCTTTAATCCGATTCTCATGCGTATTGGTAGCAATCTGTTGTTGTAAATTTTATTTACAACAATAAATAATGTTTTCAAGCATCAATTGTTAACAATTTTTTTATTGTTGTAAATCAAACCGATCTCATTATTTCAGCAAATCTTTTATTCACACGCTTTTGCAATTGTTACGGTTGTGGTAGTATAAATTGTTTTCTTGAGAATTCAATTCCAAAGCAGAATTTTCGCTTTAGTATTCATTGCATTGCCTATTTTATTGCGCCTGCTTCAAAGTAATATTTTTTTGAAACGTGGCAACAAATATTTGATTTCAGGTTTGTTTGTTTTTTTGTTTTACTTTCTCGTATACAAAGAGAAAGTATTGTAATCGTCAAAAAAATTCGAACTCGAGATTTTGACGAATCTCCACTTAGAAAGTATACGAGAAAGTTTAGGGGAGACCACTCCCGCTGGTTTAATTGTGTGGCTTTTGTTGGTAACAGATCCCCATTAACACGCTTCACCCCTTGTTTTGGAGGCCTCCTATCTTTGACAGATTTTTCTTCAATAAAGAATGTGTTTGCATGCTCTGCAAGTTTATTTTCAGTAGAGGCTAAAGTTTTTGCACAGTCTTCATTAGTATCTCTCTGTTTAATTACTGGCATAATTGTCGGGACTACACTATCTCTAGAATGCCTAGGTAAATCATGTTTTATTTATGTCTTATTCTCTGCTTTTTTGTTGCATTTGCACACAGCTTTTTAGCTGCCTCTTTTGAAAGGAGTTTCATTTTTTTATGTAGTTTATTTATTTGTTTTTGTTCCTTTATTTTTTTATTTCTTCATCTTGGTACGCCCTACAAGATGACCTTAAGTTTCCAACTAATTATTTTTTCAACATGTTCATGCAAAAAAAATCTTTTTTTTTTTTTTTCCAAGAGGGGTTTTGTTTTCTGTAAAAGGGGTAATTTAATACTTTGATACACTGAATATTGAACGAATGATTTATCCTTGTAGAGCTTAATATAATGTTGATCTTCTAGTAAGAAGATGAATGCTTAGTTCTAGCTGTGGAGTTAGTCGCCCTGCGTCAGGCATATTTTTTCCAGAATTTTCTTTTCGAAGGAAGATAGGAAGGTTTCTTTTCTTTGTGTGAAAGCGAAATTTTCGGAAGAAAAACTAATTTTAGGTAAAAAAAAAAAGGTAAAAAAAAGCGGAGTTTCTTCAAAATAAAAGCGGAGATGTGACGGAAGAATCTCATCCTGAATATAAAATATTGCACAGTTATTATATGCAAAGAAGCTATGTGATTGTATAATAAATGGTTTTGATTATTTTCATATAAGAAAAGGAAAGAGATTTAAGGGAACAAGAAATATAAAATTGCAATAAAACAATAAAACAGACTTAATGAAGTGTCTATATGTTAATTTAAAGTTTAAATTCATTTTATATACTTCTAGTAAAATAATTTATTCAGGTTTTTCCAATACAATCACCATAAGTAATGATTCAAATGCAATAGTAAAAGCATCAATTAAGACTGCAATGAAAAAAGCATTTTTAGTTTTCTTAAATATTCAAACAATTCAAGTATATTATGTTTCGGACTGACAATTATTTTGTTAGAAAAAGAAATAAACTTGGTGATAAGTATACTTCCACTGCAACCTTTAGAAGTTAACATAATACTTAGCACATCAAACTAGTCCTTCATTCGAAGGTTAATTCAATTTAAAGCTAAAATGTATTTTTTTTCTATAGATTGACTTTTTTTTTTTTTTTAGATTGAGTGAGTAGATTTTTAAAATTCAAAAGCTAAAAGATACTTTAGTAAAATTTAAAAAAAAAACAAACTAAACTAATTAATTATCATACTAAAATAAGTACAAATGAACATCTACATTAAATAGGGTTGGTCATCATTTCTGTTAATACACAAATGGAGATATAAATATGCGCCCAAACTCTCTCTCTCAGCAAAACATGCATTCTGTCAACAGCTGTTTTGCTAGCTGTGCTGACAGTTCACATTAGTGACTCAGTGTTGAATTTTAAATTAATTTCCTTTTATGCAAATTAATCAGCAACAGTAAAACTGATTTGAAAAGTTTTACATACCAAAACAAATGCACACAACACAAACTTATCCTTTACAAAATATAAAATGCTGAAAATAATTACATAAAATACATTACCTCAAAACCTAATTTCTGTACAATTCTAGCATATTTCCGGGCAGCTAATCTTGATTGTTCTTCACTAATGAAATAATAAAAGGAAATATTTATAAATTTTGCAATATGTTGTTACTAAATCCTTCTAAATTAGCGTACAGGTCTGAAAAACAAATTAGGAAAACCTAGTAAAATGAAATAATAAAAAGAAATATTTAAATAAAATAAATTTTGCAATATGTTTTTACTAAATCAAACTAAATTAGCCCAGAACAGATTACGAAAAACAAATTAGGAAAACCTAGTGATGGAAACAAGCTATTTCCATTACACTTCTTATAATAACATTTGTATCAGTTTTTTTTTTGTAAGAAATGCAGGAAAAAGTTAAAATTTCTATCACTCTGTCACAAAATCAAATCTCCAGAAAATCTTTATTCAATTGTATTTCTAAGTAATTATAAAACTAATCACTATAATAGTTTTCTCAGGTTGACTAAAACAATAAAGGTATTTTTTATATATCCCATGTAAATGTCACACAAAATGCACTCTAAAATAATATACACAAAGTAAACACTTTTAGATTGTCAGTTTGTCTTCTAATAAAATAAATGACAGCAATCTAGAAATGATATCAGAATAAAACTATAAAGGAAAATGGAAATTCGACTAACTTGGTGCATTTGCAATTTTGCTATCATTTTGATGAAAGGAAATAATTGTATGACAACAGAATTCTAGCAGTTATAAACTTAAGCGGCAAAATAAAATATGGGACAGCCAGGGATTCTAGCAATTTTGATTGCATCAAGGTAAAAAAAATAATGTAATGATTAAGAGCTCCCAACCATTTCTCACCATTTTAATATTCTCTATCATTTTATAAAAGATGTTTTGTAATGTTTATTAAATTTTAATTTTAAAATCAAGCTTAACTGAAATGGTTTGTTCATCTTTAAGCACATATTTTGTTTGAATATCACGAGCAGAGTCATTAAAGTCCAAGAAAAGATAAGAAAAAATAATTTACCATAATAATCTTGGGAAACAATTTTATTTTTTCAACATAATCTCTCCGTAATGTTGATGCACTTATCCCATCATTTTATCAGCTAATTCCAGCTGCATAAAATTGCTTTGGAGTTGCTGTCTCACATCCACAGCAGGACTTAAGTGTTGAAATATTAGTCATCTGCAAGTGTTTGCCTCAAGATGTTATTTTTTAGTGGACCAAACAGATGAAAATCATGGGACTAAGACTGGTTGGTCAGTGCTACAGCATCCACCTTACAGCCCAGACTTGGCCCCAAAGCAGTTTTCTCTGAGCTAACGATGAGATATTAGCGTTCATACGAAGTCCTGCAATGGATGAGACAGCAGAAAATTTTATGCAGCTGGGGTAGGCGTGGTAAATGATGGGATAAATTGCATCTCAACTATGATGAAGATATAATGAAAAAAAAATAAGAACTGACTTTCAAAAACAATATCATGTGAAGTGAAACACACCTCTTATCTTGTAACTTGTAATGACTTACCGACAAGTACATACCACATATTAACTGTATGATGTAAAATGTCACTATAACAGTTTTCAGAGATAACTGTCAAATAAGCTGTTCCGTTCTTTTGTACGTTCATTATTGTGATGTCCGAGAAATGGTTGTCTAAATAAAGTTTTAGTAAACTACTTTTGAGAAAACAAATCTGTTCCATATTCTTAAGTTAGTTAATCTTTTATGACAAATATTCAATACACTGTACAGTTTCAAATAAATTGAAAATTTATTAAAAAAAAAAAAAGGCACAAAGTTGAACTATCAGTATAACCAATGCAATTAACTTCAAAGGAAAAACGGGAGATAAAACAAGAATTCCATTTTTTTTTTCAAACAAGATTTTCTAACATAAAATTATAAACTTAAAGGTGAGAAATATAAGTCATTTGCGATACTTAAAACAATCTAATTAATATAAAATTGTATCAATTCAAAACATCAGGAAATATTCATACTAAAATTCAAATGTACTTTACTTTTTATTTTTGCTTTTAGTATTGATAATCGACAACTTTTCTACAAATAATCTTACACAAATGTTTAATATTAAAATTACAGACAAAATATTAAGTTGGTTCCTATTTATTTCACAATAACATCCTATATAAATCAAAGCAAAAGATAGCATAAGTACCTTTTTTGCTTTAGTACCTCATTTGCAAGAGCTAAAGATCAGAAGAAGCAGTTGTTCCGAGGGGCTCTCTTATGTCTGCGCATATAATTACGGCAGCAAAACGTTTTGGGTTATACTCCGCATTTCTTGCATGCAGGCAATTTTTTTTCAAATCCAACTGCAGCCAAATTCACAGTGGACACAATATTTCACGAAAGAAAAGGATTTTCAGTAATATAAAAATAATTTATCAACCTAAGAAAATTCAGTTGAAGTATGTCTGGTATAACATCTTGAAACGAATAGTAGATATTTTTTACAAATGTAAGAAATTTTCTTTCTAGATACAGGAAATAGTTTGGGAATTTAAACATGAAATTTCCAGGTGCCTTTTGCATGGGGGGTATAAACTCATAGAAAAAAAGGTTTCAAAATCCCTCAAAAAAAAATATGAAGTTTTCTATATTTCTTGAGTGGAAATAAATCATTATCACTCATGGGCGAATTTACACAGCTTGATATTTGATATGTAGGTATAATCCGAGAAAACCAGTAAAATTTAGAAATACTGATTAAAGCAAAATAAACTTTCAAAAAAAAATTTGTAGAAGTAAAATATTTTACTGAAAATATTTAAATTAAATCTCAAAAAATAACTAGTATAGAGGGAAATACAACAATATTAGACATATATAAAATTCTTTGACTGTATTGAATCTGGTCTCATAAAATTGCCAATGAATGAGAAAATATTTTACCAGAATAGCATCCTATTATTCCCAACTATAATTCAGCAGAACTTTTGAAGAAATGCATTATTGATGTTTCCTTGATTCAAGGTGTTTAGGAAGCAATCACATATTCTTGCTTAGAAGGGATGAGATATTCAGCAAGTATTAGAGCTGTTTGCGAATACTAAACAGATGTTCGACCCAAGTAAATTCGGATAATTTTTTTAAATATGCTTTTAAATATATTTAACAAAAGAATACTGCAGTGTTACATTTTCAGTAATTTATTATCAAAACTCGTATAACAGTTACTTATTTTTGAGTTACAAAATAAGATACATAATTGTTACATAGCATTTATCATTAAAAACCTGAAATTTATAGTAAAACAATAATTTTTCAGTATTTTCAGGAAGAATTATTCCATTTGGTTTTAAGCATATATATTAAAATTTCAGAGAATAAGCAACTCACTTTACACTGTGGCTGAAATAAAACATCTTTCTTTAATTTTGCAAGTCTAGGAAGAATTTCTTTTTTCCCACCAATTAAGCAGATACTTCATCTAAAGCTGTTAGAAGTTGTATCAAAATGGGAATTTACTTCTAATAATTTTTAATTTATCCTCAGAATTTTCTTCTGTCTTTGTCATCATATCATGTTCTGCTAAAATGAATCTTTCATTTTCTCTGAAGGAATCCCAGAATCAAGAGGGTTTCTCATTTTCATTATTGGAATTAGATATTTAAATATTACAAAAATACATGTGATTATCAATATTTTTTTTAATATATAAATAATAAAAAAGCATTTATTTATCTTTAATTTTTCCGTTCAAAATATTTAAGAAATATTTAATTAAAAGAAATGTTTTTAAAAAGTAGTTATTCGTACAGTTGGCGATATTGATGTTCGAAACAAATCACTGACTGTACATCCCTACTTAGCAGTAAGGAGGTGTTGTTTAATAGCTTCATTTGTAAGCTAACCTTTCATTGAGGTTGCTAACCTAAACTCTGCTGTTAAGATATTTTCAGAGCTAAAATCACAGATTTAACATTTTTTCATTATTTTTTTAACAACCTTGCCGCGATTGGTCAAAGGTACAACATGGTGTGTACTTGCTTTGATACACTTTCAATGAAAACAAACATAAAAAGAAAATTAATTTTAATCATATAAAACAATAAGATAGTTATTTGAATTAAGACTCAAGTTTTTTATATAAAAAACAAATTATTCAGATTCCGTAATTTTTAAAGATTCATTCATTTAAAAATACATTCCATTATCTTACAATTTAATGAACATCTTTATTCAACTTCATAATTTGAAAAATTCTATCACATTTCCTGCACAAATTCAATGCAGTGTTCATATCTTCTTGATTTTTCATTGTTATTCAGTGTATTATTGACGATTATCTCAAACTTATCTTTTTATAGATTTTGTATATTTTTTAAAATAAATGAATTAGTAATCAGTAACTTTAATATAAAGCACTTGTTTATAATTAAAACTTTGATTTGACCTATAATTTGTGATCAACAATATAATTTAGAAAAATTTATATCATAGTTTCCCCAAATAAAGTTTTAAGTACCTCTGACCTGGTCAAGGCACATCAGGGTTCAGTTTCACATTTTAAGCGTTTATAACTTATTTTTGGTTAGGAATAGAAAAACCAGAGTTTGCACAAAATAAGAGCATTAGTCTGTCTATAGTATGTATGCCGTAATATCATTTATTAATAGCTTCAAAAAATGTTACTAGACAAAAAATAATGTCTGTAATATTTACTTTTAGTGCTGAAATCAGATAAATATTTTTATTCAGCCCAGTAAGCATTCTTTTCAAACAGCAACAAGCTAAAAGCTAAACTAAGCAACTGGTGGATGGTCTTTGTACTAAACACACAAACTTCCAAATTTTATCCCTAGTGGCCAGCACAGACTGTAGTGCTCAAAGATAAAATCGGCCAAAGGAACAACACTCTCCGCTATATGAATATTTTGTGAATATTCTTGTCACTTTGTGTCATATCATAACGCACATTTTTGGTATAAAATTGTCACTATGGAAAAGATACTTTTACAGGCTTTCGAAGCAAATGCATTAATCATAATCTTAGCAGAGTGGATCAAAAAAAAAAAAGGTTACAAGGGTAATAAAAAAATTATTTACCAACATTAGATAGAAAATACAAAGAAGGGTAGAGGTACGCAATCACTTTCCACATAAATCACCAAACCCTATTTAGGCATTTACCTGGGCTAGGACCAACTGGTTTATCCTGGCTCCGGTAGAAATCACGTCCCTGCCCATTGAGCCAGTTCTTGGCAGCTGTTTCTGCATGTCTGGAAAGAACCTTGTTCAGAAAAAGTCTTCCTTCAATTTCGGAAAAAGGAAGCAATCGGTAGACTGTCGTGAAGTTATCCGGCATAAGCATCCTGGCATGTTGAGTTATGGTGTCATCCTCCCCTGCATGACAATACCCATACTCTTTCGAGGAAGCTCAGAATTGCTCGCGAAAGTTCCAAGTGGGAAGTCTGGAGCCACCCCACCCTACAGCTTCAAATTCGGCACCCAATCTGGGTTCCAAACACTTATCTGAAACAAGGTTCTCTTCAGAAAGTGATGTGAAAACAGTTGTAGAAATTTGCTCAACAGACAGGGCAGTGATTTCTGGCCGGGTTAAACAAAGTTGATTACTGCGTTCAGATAAACATATTAGATTTTGTGATTATGTGAAGAATTGATGCGGCAAGTGTGCTTCTTAATTCCCTTTTATTTTGGGTCTGTGCTAATAAATAATTTTTTATTACCGCTATCTTTAGATATCCATCCATGTATGTTAAGCAGGACATTCACAAAGGAGTGTTCCAGTGAAATTTAATTTGTGTTCCCATTTTGACATTCATTTAGGAGGTCGTTCATGGAGACTCCATGCAAAAGCATTACAATCAGTCACTTTTAATCTCCTAGAGCTGCCCACTCACTCCACTTTCAAAACAGCACTACCTGTCACAAATTTCAGGGTTTTTCACTTTTGTGAGGTGGCTCATATTTACCCACAATGTTATTTTCAGTTTCTGACATACACAGCACCAAATGGAAAGCAGACTAGATGAAAATCAAACATCAACCACACTGTGCCAATTTTCGTGAATTTTTGAGTATTGACAGCAGGATTTTGGAGCCTGGCGCTCTCCAAATGGTGTGGAATACTCTGACAGTGAAATGTCCAGCTTTATACATAACCGTACTACTACTTGAAATCCCAACTTACTGTAACTGTGGTACTGCGATGCAGGATCAGCAGAGAGCGGTGTGATGGGAAGTCATAGGGTCATAGGATTACGGGAGTGCTGGGAAATATGCGACCGGAACCACCTGGGTGAGGTGCAAGATTAGCATTGCTCACGCTAAGGAGGATAAGTGATGACACTATTGGCTAAAGAAGAAAAATTATCATATGGCAAAATATTCCAATCAATACAATACTTATGAAATATAAATATATTTTTATAAATGATGACAAATACAATTCTAGATCATTTCACCAATCGACCAATGGTCAAAATTCATGTCTTATATTTTGATTATTTTTTGAAATACTCAAATGTGGTAATAGTCATGAGATAAAACTACAAATTTCCAAAAGTTTATTATTGTTTATTTCAAGTCCTGAATTTTCAAATATGTCAAGATTTTACAATGTTGTAAATCTTTAAACAGCTGCATACTGAGGACTATTTGACCTAGAAGATTGAAATCGAGTTGTTTGCTCAATTTTTTTTTAATGTGTTTCATAAAATACAGTCAAGCGTTGTAAATCGGGCGTCCAAAATCAGGACCTTTCTCTCCCAAAAAAAAGAAAAATCCTAACTTTGTCAGCATATCAGCACCCAGGTGCTTGAAACCGGTTATGAGCCATGTGGGAGGGAAGGGGATTTAACCATGTGTGCGACAAGGTAATGCGGGAGGCTATTGGAATTCAATGTTATAGGATCTCAAAAGGAGGCTGACATTTTGAACTCACTACTTAGTATATCTCAAATCAAAGGACAAGAAATTGCGAAAGATGGCCTTTGCGAATGCGGCGATAAAGCCCGATAGTGTGTCAGCTCACGAAGCTGAAATATACGGTAGATTGATAAATTCAAAACTTATCCGACAGCGAGGAGGAAGCGAAGAAGAAACACAAGTGGGAGATAAAATGTCAATTGACAGCTTAGTGGAAGTGATGAACACTGCAATAAAAGACTTAAGCAAAGAGACTTTATTTGAATGGGACATAATGGCGATATATAATAAAAGAAGTTACTTAATCAAAACCAAAACTAATGAAACAACTCACTTTAAATGGGAAATGTTTTTTGTAAATAATGTTAAAATTAATAAGAAATAACTTTTGAGTATCTTTATAAATCAAAAGAAAACAAGTAACAAATAAGTTTTTTAAAATTTAAAATTGAATTATGTGTTTTGATGTTGAATTCATTTCAAAATATTGAAATGATCTAAGATCGAGGTGCTCGAAAATCGAATTGCCCAAAGAATTTGACAATTCAGTTTGCGATTTTTAAAACTAATATAAGACCAAATAACTTACAAAATATATAAAAACTCAAAATTAGAATTTATTTTTTTTGAGAAAAATAAAATATATCTACCATTTTTCTGAGTATTATTAATTTCATTTGGAAATATCAAAAACAGATATCATATGGAAAAAGATGAATCTTAAAAGAAAACATTCTTCTGTATCAACATTCCTCTAATGTCTAGCAAAAAAGCTTACCTACATTATGTGCAGCTAAAGTACAATTTGAGAATTAAAGTAGCTATGTTTTTTCATTTGCTGTAGACCAAGCTGATGCAGTAGGTTTTTTAAAGATCGCAAGGTCTACTCAAGCAGTAACATGTTTCCTTCCCTGTACTTTTAGCTTCAGCATTCTCATAACTGAGGTCTAGGCCTGCAGTGTTCTTAGAAAGTTCTTGGTAAGGTGCACATTACCTCGAGGTCCACCATCTATTTATAATTTTTATTTCATGCAGTTGCTTTATTTAAACTCATGTTAGAGTATTAAGTAGCTTTAAATTAATAATTTTAAAGGTTGGGCAGAAACAGCTAGAAACTTCACAAATAATGCTATACACAAGTATAAAATTCTTTCTTCAATCTGCTTAAATTTATTTCGGCTATCTTTGGAATTATCCATAATTTACTAAATAGTAGTAAATATAATATTCCTCAATTTCCTATGAAATACCGGCAAGAACACAATGCTTCGTATATTTCATCCTCCTTTATATTTATCCATACATCTCTTCTAAAGTTTTATGTATGTAGCAATATATCCTCAATATGCTTTAACGTATCTTTTAGTGATGGAGCCAGAATACGCGCTTTACAAATGCGTTGAAATACCTTCCTTTTTTTTTGTTCTGACTTATGAAAAACGCATAAAATAAACAAAATGGTATTGTTTATTATCTTCATTATTTTTCGATGAAACCAACTGGAGAGTATTAATGAGGACCAGTGATGAAGATGTATTTAGAAATTCAGTAAATGCTAACATAGCATTTTTCTTCATCGTTAAAGATTTTAATACATATTTGCTTAATAATATCCCAGATATAAACAGTAGCATACCATGAATGGTACAATGTTAACTTTGATGAAAATTTTAAATGCCTCGAGCATTTTAGGCACAAATTTTTCAATTAAATTATAAATCTAGCAAACATAAGAGTGATGATTAAATTCATTTTAAAATTAAATTAGAAATATGCAAAGATTTAACTTTAAATTAAAATGTTATTTTAAAAAATTATAAAATGGTCAAATCTCCCATACTTGCCTGGGTCCAAACATGCCATTAAGCCATTTTCTATTAAAACACAAAAAGCACATAATAATAACTAATGTTGTACTATTTAAGTGGATAGTCTTTCCAGGCATTATTTAAGGTAGCTTTATAAACAAAATATTTTTATAAATTTTAACATATAATTAGCACAGGTTCTTACAAATGAAAAAACCAAAAATTTACTTTTCTAAGTAAGAAATAACTACTCTGTTTTCTGCAAATGTCTTAAAACCTTAGTATGGTATGCAGTTGATGATTATTGAGCTGCCATCTGGTATTTTAATCTTTAATCAGATTTTAAAAAATTTAAAGGGTGGGTCAGAAGCATCCCACAGTCTTCACTACTTTTTTTTCAGAATAAATTAACATTTTTTTTAAATTAACAAAGAAATTCAGTTTAAAGAAGATTAGTGTCTTCATTTTATTATTTATCTCATCAACTTTAAGATTAGAACAGAATTTTTCGACAAATATACTGAATAAATTTTCTTTAATTTCTACCATTTTCACCGACAGGGACATGGAAAAAGTGTAAGAAGCCTTGTTTTCATTCTACTTCTATTTTTCTGAAAACTTCTCTACAAATGTAAGTGATTTAACTCATTTGTTAGACAATATTACTGTATTGAAACTACTATAAGGCCATTGAGAACTGGGCATAATTTTAAACCGCGATTTAAATGCAGAAAATAAAGTTAATAGATAATTTTTTTTAATTGGAATACCAATTACTCAATCTCTAATTAGATAAATTTTAACTAAAACTGACCCATTATATAAAACAAGAAAAACCCTCAACTAAAATGAAATAACTACAACAATATTTTTAATTTTCTTCACTAAAACTAAAATAACAATCAAAGTCAGAACTCATAAATAAAAAAATAATATAGTTTTATTTAGCTTTTGACAAAACAGCAGGTGTCATGTTTACAGTCTGTAAATTTCATATATCAATTATCTGCATATACTCTTTCTCTAGTTCTTATACAAAATTTTATTTTATAAAGGTTTATATATGATTTAATTACTGTTTTTAATACTATTTAAACCAATAGGAAGTTTGAATAGCATAAAAGTAAGCCAATATTAACTTTATCATACAGTAAGTATAATTATCCGGCATTCAAGTATCGGAAACTCAATAACGGGAAAAATTAAAAAAAATGAGTTTTCTAAAATTTTACATCCGTGCGCAAAACTTAACGCGTCGTGCACCCGTTCCATCCACCGGACAATTTATTTTTTTTGAAATGCGTCCTCTCCACACAGAGGGCATAGAAGAAAAAAAACAATACACAGTACTTGGCGTACACTGACTTGTTTATGGGGCGAGGGCTTCAAAATCAAAGTGAAAACAAAAAAAAACTCCTCACCTTCCATTAGAAAAGCGGACCTGAAAAATGAAATCAACAACAAAAGGTAAAGGGACAGTCGGTAAATAAAGTACAATCTCCTCGCCCCATTTTTCTTGTCACACTCAATATCCGGACTTTTCAAGTATCCAGTCGGCATTTCGAACATGCTGGTTAGTTAAGCTTTACTGTACCTATATTAAGATTATAGTTATTTAAGGATAACATTTAAGTTTTGACAATATCTAAAATATTTTATGTTATTGCAC
>BGPR01002613.1:4992-22868 GCA_013235015.1 Araneus ventricosus
ATTGTTTATCTGTGCCTGTAAGCCAAATTGCGTCCGAGTTATCCAAAATGCCCCTGAAATCACAAATCCAGAAATCAAGTACTGTACTGGAGGGGAACAGTAGCGAAGCGGAGACTTTTTTGCAACGATATCCCTACTTTATTTTTATTTTAATCCTCCCCAAGAAGGTTAGTGATTAATTTTAGAATGCTAAATTAATATTAATGGGTATTAACAATATTAATTACGACTTTGTTTACCTGTGCCTGTAAGCCAAATTGCGCCCGAACTGACAGTGCGAATATTGCTTCCGACGGAAAGGTAACCGCATACGTTTAGAGATCATTTTGAGAAATATCATCAAAATAATTATTGCAATTATATTTTATAATCATAATTGCGTAAAAACTTTCATTTAAGCAAAAAAAAACTTTTCAATTATCACAGATTTTTAAGTGAAATTTTAGAGTGAAATTTAACAAAAATTTACAAAAACTCGTGACACGTTAAAAAAAATTTCAAATAAATTATGTTGGGATACTTCAAACACGTTTATCTAGAGAATGTACTAGAATCTATTAAAAATTTTCAAAAATAAATTTTTTATTCGTTTCTCAATTGAATAATACAGAATTTTCCTGATATTTGAACAACTATGAACACAATAACAGGTTATAAAATTCAAAATCATGATGCATTTGGGATTTTTCTAGTACATTTTCTAGATAATGTCATATAAAATCCGCATACCTAGTTTGAAAAGCGTATCACAAAAAGTGTTTGAGAAATCTTGTCACAGGTATGGGAATTTTATGAAATTTTCGGTTTTCAGGAAAACACGTTTAAGATTGTAACCTACCAAGACAGTTTGAATTCGTTTTACACTCAAAACATTTCATAATTACGTACTGTTATTAGATACAAAATAGTAATAAATGTTCATGGCTTAACGGAAAAAATCGTTATCCGAAATGGATCCTGCTTTAGTTCTGCTAACAGGGTTGTACACTAATTGTACATACCGTTATTTAAAGTTGATTATCCATTTTCGCATTGCTGCAAAAGTCTTTCTGTGGGTGTATGGTGTAAACAGTCCAACACGCAGGATAATGGAGAATGAAGGTTTATTTACAAATACGCAGGAAAACACGTAGCACAGGTACAGGAAACAATAGTTCTTGCACAGATTACCAATGCAAACAGACAACAATTTACAGGTAATAACAGTTCAGCACTTTTAAAATTAACAACACAAACAGTCAGCAAATAACTAGCAACGACAATAACTGCACTTTCAATAACGCTCAGCTCACCAGCTCGCACAGCGGATAGTATTCCAAAGACGTTCGAGCTCCAAGGCGATCCTAGTCGACCAACAACACAACCCCGTCGTCCAAGCTCTCTCCTTATGCAGTTTTCCCCGGCAGGCCGTGACGTCATATGGAATGATCTAGTACATTCAAGCGTATCTCCTCTCCTAATAGAGATATCGAGAAAATTCCAGCACCTTTGAGATCCAATATTTCGTCGCCAAAGTCGCCAAATTTATCGCCAAGTCGCCAAGATCGGGAACCAGACGTGGCTGCTGCTAGCCATCCCATACTTATCACTGTAAAACTCTCTTCCCAACCATAAGACTCACATTGCTGGGAAGCGACTTTCCATGTTTGTAACAGTATTATCATAATCTTGGTAAGAATTTCTGGCTTGGGGATGATATCATTTCATTTATTTAATTTTCTAAAGCATGTATATTCTTCGTAAAGGTTAGCTCTGTGATGAATATAAGAAATATAAAATATAATAATACGACTATAAAATATTGCTAATATTTTACAGTCTAAGTGCGAAAGTATATACAGTAGAACCCCGAGAATTAGAACTGATTGGGGCTGACCTTTGCTCGGATTCAGGGATATTCTGTAAAATACTCTCGATATATCAAATGCAGTAGAGTATTGACTCTGGGTGCTTTGTGAAGACGTACGGAAAGAGCACACGGTGATTTGCACGGTACATTGTCAGACAAGTTGAGGGTAAAAAGAAGATACGCGAGCTTGCTTCTACTCATTAAGGTGCTGTATTCATTCTTAAAGACCACTTCGAATACTTCTTTTAAGGTATCCGACTGGTTTAAAATCGTCGTTTTTGATGAAATTTTCAAAAAAAAAAATGTATGACTTAATTTTGTAGCCTGTTTAATCAGCTTTCTAAAACTGTCTCCCTTTTTACTCTACGTGAATTACAAATGGAGTTACAGCTGTTTTATTACCGTACTGTAAGCATTATTTTATGTTGCGTGAAAACTTTAATGTGTTTTCTGGGAAATGATCCTTTTGAGGAAAACTGTCGACCATAACAATGATTTCTCAAAAAGTTATTCAAGTATTGATATGAAATTTTCTGAGATTGTTTCCTTTAATATGCTTGATGTTTTCCTCTAAAAGCTAAGGTCAATTTTAAAATCAAGTATTATTTTTAAGTGCTTAAATATAAACGAAAAGCATTTTTTATGAAAAATGACCAGTTTAGTAACTACGTTCAGCTATATCTCAAAACTGTTTTGAAGTACAAGAAATATTTTAGAGCATAACACAGATAACTGTCATAAAACAGTACTTCCACAAGGATTTATGTATATTTAGAATATGATTTTGTCTATGGCTGTTAGCGTAAGGCAAATATTTTAGTCATTTTTCTTCAAATTTCTCAGGGTTTTTTTTAAATATTATTTTGAATGCCTAATTTTACAATATTTTCATAGTTTTAAAACATATGCAGTTGAAAAATAACATTAAAAAATATATATAAGTTATATTTCAAAAAAATGTCTCCGAACACAGTCGGATGCCTTAAGATAGGAATAAGCATCAGCTTTGTTCCTGATTCGTAATTGTTATTTTTCCTTCATTTTTCAGAAAATTAAAAAGTTGATAGGATTACACGGAATTTCATAGTACTGGGGTTCTACTGTACTTCAGTGTGAAAGTACTGTACGCCTGTCTCTAACATTTTAGAAATTAGTCATTGGGCCACGATTATTTTTTCTGCATTACCAACGCTTAGGTACATAGAAGTACAAGTTTGATATATAAAAATAAAGAGTGGAGCATGTACAGTTAATTTGAAGGCTTACTCAAAACCACAAGAAATAATTTTCAGTGATGGAGGATAGCTCCCGTTTTTGTCCAAAAACGCAACCAACTTAAATATGCACGACGTGCCTAGTTCTGCGAAAATGAAAAGTTTAAACATAATTATTATGCAGAAAAGTTTCCGCCAAGAAAACTTTTCTTAAGTCTCGACATAATATCTTCTGCTCAAGTTTTCATCTCGTTAAAATTCCATTAAGTGAATCCTGGCTTAAGAACCTACTAACTAGATTTAATCACCTTGACTATTTATTATATATAGTTTAATAGTTACTGTAATAGTGTGCGCGTTTAGGTAATATTAATAACTATACTAATCGTAATATATACTTTATTGAGGGATAATTAATTATTTGTGGTATATTATTAGATAAAATGTTTTACTTATTTTTAAGCTGTAGATACTGCTTACGATAAATCGTCATCCAAATACAGTAGAGCATCGATTATACGAATACCGATCAACCGACACACCGGTGAACCGAATGCGTTCCAGTTGGCGAATTCAAATTCAGAACTGGCTGGACTGATTAACCCTCTGACACGGAGCGAGGCTGTCTAAAAATTTCCCCTTAACAGCGACAAAGGCCGGTTTGAGCCGGTTGCATTCTTTTGAGGGGAGGTGAGGTTCTGAGATCGCTTAGGAGATAAGCGTGGTAAGGGACGTCCAATTATTCTTAAAAACCGCAGCCGATTTCCTTACGCGAAGGTTATAGCAGGATTGGGATGGGGGGGTAAATGACCACTCAAGTTGGCCGAGTCCAATTCATGTCGCTTCCTGCCCAAATTCCCGGTTTCAAAGGGGCAAGAAGAAAAAAGTCTCCTCGGAATTAAAGAGTTAAAGATTTTTCAGGATTTGGAGAATGCAACCAAGAAAACATTTAAGAGTGGCTTTAATGTGATGTCGTTGACCCTGATTATCAAGTATAGGTAGCCAACAAACTCATTGCCATTGTCATCGAGAGTGGAGGCGATTCGGTTGAAAAAGTAGGGGGCAAAATATTTGTAGACTTCTAAAAGTACCTGAGGGTATAGGGATAGCCAACAAAATTTTAATATTTCGCTATAAAATTCGCTAACTTTACCGGACACTTTTGCTTTTCAATAATTCTTAACCTTTTCGCGTGGACTGTGACATAAGCTGACACATGGGTCAACAGTCCCTTGTGAGGGACATGTGACAAATCTCAGAATCCCAGAGAGGGAAGGAATTTTCACCGGACATGTGGTCAGCTCGTTTAGGCCCGGTGCACACTGTTGTTATTTTTATAGCTTCAACGACACGAATCGGCTAGTGTGCACCGGGCCTTAGATGGGGACACAACAGGATAATTGGCCATTCGCTCTTCAGGGGGAACTTTGTCGAATGACCCGATGTCCGGGGGGTGTTTTCTCTTAGCACAGGCGTTGAGGCTCATTGTCATTCTCCCTCGCTGTTCATCAGTTTCCCCAACCTGTGTACTTTTAACTCTCTGAACCCGGCTAGATGGAAAATTCTAGAACCTCAAAAATTGAAGTAGATTTTCGTACACGGAAAAAGAATGGAATCCTCGCTTTTTCTACAAAATTTCCAGAAGAATGACACCCGTATTTGGGCGATTAATTGTCAACAAAGAAAGGAATTACTTTTCTCCCGTAAAATGCACTCAGGCACCCAAAACAGCCTGAGTCCAAGCCTCTGTCGAACGGGGCGGCTTGAGGCGGCATAGGGCTCACAGAGTTAAAGAAAGGCGTAAATGTTCAGCTATCAACAGAAGACGCTCCCTTTTATCACTCACCGTTTCCCACAATGACTCGTGACCAACCCTCTTTTCGAACCCTGTGGGGAAATTTTCTAACCCCCTCGAGAAAGGCACGTTCTGAAAGAGCCCCAGACGAAGTCGTTTTCAAAATATTGAGCCTATGCGAAAAGGTTAATTTTAGGCAGAAAAATGAAATAAAAATTTAATTTTCGCAGCAAAAAGTTGGGGACGGCCACCCCCCTCGCTCCCTCCCGACTCGCCGACGTTGGATATCGACGACCAAGATACTTGTGACGACGAGGATGATCCGAGCGAGAAAAAGGATCATCCAATGAGAAAGCTTTTCACTGCCTTGAGACGGCTATGAAGTGGTTAGAACAACAAGAAGAATGTGATGTTGTCCAATTGCTGTCTTTGAAACATGTGCGAGATTCGGTGGCTGAAAAATTAGTCTGAATTCTGAAGCCAAAAAAAATTGGACTTTTCCTAAACTATAGGCCTATTTTAATGTATTTTAATAATATAATAAAGAAATTGCAGAGGAACCCGAAGAAGTAAACAATATCAATAACAATATACCTTTTGCGCGTAACGCAGCAGCATCCAGTTCTTGCATTAACAATATTGTCTATAATCAACTCTAGTTATTGCATTAACCCTCTAACTACTAAGAGTTCTCAAAATCTGAGCAGAGTTGTATACGGAGGTTTGCTTACTAAATGATCCGTGGAATGGATTCGTCCGCCTCGTTCTCCCTTTTCTTCTCACTACGGGTAGTGGAAGATATGAATAGCAGGCCTTTCATCTCTCTCTTAAGGTTCCCTTTAATGGCCACTCGCCCAACTGCCTTCTCCCCTCTTTCGGAACAGCAACCGGCCGAAATCCGCCCCACTAGTATAAAAGTTGCAAGGCCAGTTACGGCCGGCTTAGGAGTCAAAGTGTTAACAATCATATGGTTAACGCAATAACTGGATGCTGATGCGTTTCACGCAGATAGTATATTGTTATTGATATTGTTTACTTCTTCTGGTTCTCCTGTAATTTCTTTATTGTATTATTAAAATATCTTTCTTTTGCATTTTATTGGAAGTTGCGTCATTCCGTTTAATGCAAAGTTTACTTTTTATATTTCTTGTTAAATTATTTAACTTGTACCTACCTTAATGTACTACTACTGCATGTTAGGCATGTATTTGTGAGACGTGTGATACAAAATATACAGGCTGTCCATTCTAATCGTTGCACATTAGCTAATTTCTAAACGATTAGAGTTAGGTATATAGTTACAATCGGAAACTGCTTTAAGTGACATAAGCTATATGTTGTTTGAGTGAATACATCTATTCCTGAAAGAATTGCGAAATCTTTTTATACGGTCCCCCGGTCCTATCAGTCACTTTTAGCAAAATATTTTTGACACTAACATTTTAAACAAAATGTTCCCACTAGACCACTTTGCACCATTTCAATAGCTTTCTTGAAGACGATCCGCCAATCAATGCACAGCACTTGCTCGACGAGACCACTTATTGGTTAAAAATCATGAAATTCAAAGCTCCATAACTCGCTCAGTTTTAGTCGGAGAAGAGTGAAACTTGTTTTTGTTTAAAATGTTAATGTGTGAAAAATATTTTACTAAATATGACTGATAGGACCGGGGGACCGTTTAAAAAGTTAGAATTAGACAATTTTTCAGAAATATAGTTATTGACTCAAAAAACAAATTATAATTCTACCTCTCATTTAAAACATTTTTCCGATTGGAACTATATGTCTATTTCTTATGGTTTAGATATTAGCTACTGGGCCACGATAACCAGACTAAGATGATCCCCGCCCTGCAACATGGCATACGGAACAACTACCAAGGACCTGTCGAGCGAAAGCCCGCCCGGGAGAGAAATCGGTCGGACATGGTGGAACTACCTCCTACCCAAATAGCAGAGAAGATTGCGGAAGGATTGCCATTTCACTTTCCATAGGCTGTCCGCGAAAACAATTCCCCGCAAACCGATTCAGAAACCATTGCCGCAAGGTTTACATAGGAAAGATTTTTATAAACTACCTCACCGACAAGGTTTGTACGACAAGTCCACGAAAGCATTTCCGCGCAAACCGTTTCGGAAACCATTCCCGCAAAATTGACTTAGGGAAGCTTTTTATGAACCACCTGTCCCATCGTGTGTAGCCCGGTATAGTGGTTATTGCGTTTCCTTTCCAACTCTCTGAACGCGAGTTCGATCCCCAGCTCGGAGGAATTTGAAGTTTTGTCACAATCTACAACGAAATCGTACAAGTAAGTTCAATTAAAAATTAGATTAATAAAATTAATAATTAAGCTTTGATTAATGAAGATTCCTAATTAATCTATTTAATTGACATTCCATATAACTCTAAGATGACGTCAGAAGAAGGGGAATAAAAAGGGGGTTGGACTCCTCTGTAGAAGTAAGGCTTTGAAGAGGGGGTGAAAAAGTGAGGAGGGTTGAACCCCTCTGTAGAAGTAAAGCTTCGGAAGGGGGATCTATTTTGTCCGCCGAAGGAGGGCTCTTAACAACTTTTTGAAAGGCCTGAAACAAGCTTGTAATAAAAGCTTGGGGAAACCTTAAAGAAAACCTTGTTTCTTGTTGACTAGCGAACCTTTCCGCTACCTTGCCAAAAGGTTCAACCCTTGCCATGGAAACCTTTGTGACAACCCTCTACCCTTGCTAACAACAAGGTTTTCAAAACCTTTTAGACAAGCTTCCATTGCTATCTGGGTACATACTACAACCCCACCTCTGTCTACATCCCCGCCACCACAACGACCCTGCTCCAGACCTGTCCGATGGAACCTGGTGAAAAAATTTCACTACAAAAACATATTAGATTAATATAACAATTAAGATGGAATGCATCGCGTAGACGAATTCCCAGGTACCCATCCAGGGTCCAAAATTTCGATCAACCACCTACCGAGACCCGTCTCCACCGGAAGTCCATCGGCCACACCGGAAACGCTTTATTCAATTTAAAAATAAAAGAATTATAGTGCACAACATAATACATAATAGTGCATAGTAGCAATTGAAAAAAAACTAATTGAAAACAGTTTGTTGATCAAGAGAGATCTGCCAAAACAGATTTAACAATTTCAATCAAACCATTTCTAGAATGGCCATTCTGAACAAGATCCAAGATGCCTAGAGTTCCGAAGTTTGTAGGGAAAAACTTATTTTTAATTTCTTTAAAAAGAGGACATCCGTAGATGCAGTGGGAAACAATACCCATGTCGGTATTACACATGCAATTGCCGTTTTCTCCGAAGAAACGATTCTGATGAACCGGAAAAAAACCCGTGGCCAGTTACAATTCCGTTAATAAAAAACTCACCAAATCAGCTCTTTGAGACAACAATTGGGATAAGTTCATAGGTAAATCTAGCCTGCTGGGAATGTCCCTTTCTTACTTGCCATAATTTTGATATATGATATCTGATTTTGAAATTTAATCAAGATTTGGGAACTCCCAAAAAGACATCTACATTGTCCTTGCCTATAGCCTCTTTTGCAAGAGTATCTATCTGCTCCTTCGTTCCCATAAATACCCACATGGGCCTTAACCCAATGAAAGGAACAATTTACATTTTTCAAAATGACCCACATGGGCCTTAACCCAATAAAAGGAACAATTTACATTTTGAAAAATGACCCACATGGGCCTTAACCCAATGAAAGGAACAATTTACATTTTGAAAAATAATCCACATTGGCCTTAACCCAGTGAAAGGAACAATTTACATTTTACAAAATGATTTTGATATCCCTGATGATTTGAAATTTGTCGTTAACTGCTTCTAATGATTTAAGGACAGGCATGGAATCTGTAAAACTATGAATTGAATGAGTTGAATTATTAAATCTAACTCATTCAAATTTACTATCTCTGTGCCTCCATGAGTGCACAGGGATAAAAAAATCTCAACGGCCGCGATAGGAATAGGCACACTGTTACAGTTTTGTGTTTAGTATCATTGTTTCTTTGTTTTATATTGCTTTTGTGACACGTACAGCTTTTTTCGCAAATGATCGGTTATCCGAAAAATCAGTTATCCGAACACACTCCAGTCCCCATTTGTTTTGGATAACCACTACTCTACATAACAATATCAGGGAAATGCAGCCTGCATTGAATTAATCGTGCTTAGGAACCAAGAAGGGCATCATTTGCTAATAAAAAGCAGGAATCTATATATTAATACGTGAAGAGAAAATTTTGTACCCCTTTTTAAGAACATTACGCTCACGGAGGAGTTTGAGATTTGGCATAATTAAAGTTCATATGGAGAAGGAATGCAGAAAGATAACATTTATGTAATGCTTATAGAACTTATAGGTAATTTTCACCATTTTGTGGCTGTGTGCCTTTTTCTCGGAATTTGCTGATCGTTGGACACACTTGGCTGTTGTATTCCACTACATCGATGTTGTCGCAGACTGCATTCGCTGTTTCCTGATTGTTCCTGGGTCTGGCCTCCCTTCAGGAGCTTATGCAGAGTGGATGATTTGTAATTGATTTAATCCCCCCGCAGTGAAATCCACCCCAAGAGGGAGTTTATTTAGATTATTTATAAAAAAAAAACTCTTCGGAGTGAAATACAAAATGCGGATGATTTAAATCTGTCAATGTCAAACACATATTAGTCTGTGGTCAAACAGTCGCACAGAGTAGAGATTGTCTCTAAGGAATTTATATATAGTATGTATTACTAATATATTAAATAAAATAAAACATTCATTGTTTACGTTCGTACTGAATGTCAAACACATAAAAGTCTATGGACAACATTTATTTTTTTTAACCGCCCGGTTTTTTCTCTTTCAATCAAAAATAACCTCAATAACGTTCAAACTTAAAAATTTAATGAATTACGGTCGAATTTCGACCGCTGGGCGACCTCTAGTTTATATTAAACGTTAAAACAGCATCAGGACAACCGACGAAACAATATTGACGGTGATTGCTGTTAAATGAAAGTGAGAGCTCTTGGGCATAATTCAAGTAACTGGAGGAGTCCAAGGTCCATTAGCTGGACATTCATGTTGACTTCACACCACGGAAATTCGTCACCGCTCCAGAACCAGTCGTCAATGCGAGAGATATTTTGAATTAAGTACCTTTTTGTTCATCATGAATTACTGTCAATTCTCTTATTGTTTTCTGACATATTACCGGCCTTATTCACCATCCATGGTTAAACTATGATCAGTGGTTAAATGATGGTTCTGCTATAATAATGCGAAAGCTGACCGAAATGCGTCGCCAAATGTATACCCTAGCGGGTTGCTATTTTGGCATGGTATCCCAATTTCTCTGTTGTTGGCGATTTTTAAAATTAACCTCAGCCTTCGAGCCAAACGCGTTTCTCGCCAACTCGCCAGTTAGGGTATACATCCAGCCGATCATTTCGGTCAGCATTCGCTTGTTCGTGTAAATTCCCTTTTAACCGCTGATCATGGATGGTGAATAAGGCCGTATATCCTTGGAATGGCAAAATAAGATTATTCACGGGTGGGTTATTCGAGATTAGATATTCAAGAAACTCCTGTTATGTTAGTTAAAAGAGTGGAATGGGAAATCATAGGTAGGAATTAAAGTACGCTTTGAAGAAATAAAATCGATATTTTTTTTTTTTTTTGAAAAGAGAGGGGATAGGAAATTATCGTTTTTTTAAATACGGAAAAACATTTACTACTTTTTATTGATTACTACATGATGGGTTTGGGTTCATCACACCGAATATTATTTACCGATAAAAAAACAACTGAAATGTGGATCAATACGCATTAATCGATTAATGCTAATGTGCCGACCGTGCTTATCAGTTGAGGTTATCGTTTATATTTTTTCTCTATTTTTTCTAAGTGCTTAATCAGATACAACGTTACCATGAAATGCTAGAACTTGTTTCCTAAATCGTCAGCTATGAGAAATTCCTTTGACCAAAGATATAGGAATCAGTTGCCAAATTTCGACAGCATCCACATTGGACCTGTTTCCCAACTTCAATTCTATTAAATATTCAGGCCATAAAATAGGCAATTTTAATTGAGTTATAATAATGCAATAATATAAAATCATTTTTAAGAGAATCTGCTATGCGGTTTCAGTTAGATGACAAGTGTTTACATTTAGGTATCATTAAGTAAGTAGTTTAACAAAAGACTATTAGTCGTTACGAAATTTTAAAGTAAGTAGTGAAATATGTTCTTATATTTTCAGATAGGGACGTGCTTGACTACATTTGACTCGCAATTTCTTAAATATAGTTTGAAGATAAGGTTAGCGAAATGTTTTTGTTTTCTAATAGTTGCTTAGATTGGGCCCTAAATAATTGCTGAAATATGAATGGCTGTTCATTGCTGAAATATGAAACGGGCTGTTTATATGAATGGAAATAATATCTTGAACTTAGGGGAATAACCCAGAAAGTAGTTATTAGTCCTCATTAAATGGAAGTGGAAAGAGTCAAAATAAAAATAAAATAGTAAAAGTACAGTACATACATAAAATATTCGTTCAAGAGGAAAAAACTAAGATTACGTATCTTTGCATCAGATGTGAAAAAATAAAAAAAAGAACAGGGGGTAAAATGTCATATTTCTATTCATACTTCGTATACCGAGGCGAATTAGAGAATCAAAAAAGTATTTTTGCTTTAATTCTTCTTCAAGAGATTGGTGGTGCAATCTGGGCTACGAGTTTTCTTAATTGGATCGATAACATAATTTTTTAAGCTTTTTTCTACTTTAAAGCGTATTTCATTAACAATTTACTACATTATTTTGAAGATAAATGAACTACAAAAAAGAATCTACTGCCTGTTTTCCATTAAAATAATTTCTCTAGTACTATACATTAACAAATCTCCGGGTGGTACTACTTCGGCAACTTTCCCGTACATTAATTTAGGTAGTGTAAAGGGACGAGACTCTTGTTTATATGGAATGCCGCTGTTGAAGAATTAATTCAATTTCAGGAACCATTTTTATTAGATGGTTAAGTTCCACGACACAGTACATTAAAAGGTACAAGACACAAGACAGAGAACAACAACACAAGTACACAGAAGAAGAAGAGAGAGAGGCATCGTGGGAAAAACCCGGATGGCTCTAGTAGCGCCATCTACCATGAAAAGAAGAAGGCAGTGAATTGTAACCGCTACAGTAGTAATTTAAATACAGAATTTTTTCTATTTAGTATTATAATTTTTTTCAGGTTCCAGACTTCCTTACACTTTAATTAAGTGTCAACAGGTTGATGTTTTGATAGAAAGTCGTAGCCGTTCACAAAAATGTGCAGACATCCAACAAGGAAATTTAACGCCTACTTGATAGGGATCATCGGAGTGCCTGCTAAACAGACGCTTGAGGTAAGGGTGATCTTTTTTATTTTGGCAACTCGTTTAAAATGCCATTTTACAATACATCATATTAGTAAATAGTATTTACAGTGTCGATAGATGAGTTAATAAAAGCAGCACAAAAGGTTTTGATCTTTTAAGGTTAAAGGTAAGAATTTCTAAAAATCTTCTTTAACCAATTAAGTTGAATAGTTAGGACTTCGCAATAAGAAATGCAAATTTGACAAAAACGATTATTCTACGCTATTTTTGATACTGGTTGATGAATGATAATTTAAAGAGACAAATTTAATTCGATGGTCATCACCTAATCATGGATCTGAGTTTGTAGTGGATTTTGGAAATCATCATAAATGTACACAACATGCTAATGATTTTTATGCACAAATTACTCATCGAAATTCATTTTGGGAAGATGGTGGATTTTGAAATTGGCTAAAAATAACCAAAATATGAAATTTCCTATTTAACAGTCTATCTCCAAAATATATGGGAATAAAATAGCATTAAAACAAGTATTGTTAAATAAAGTGAATAGTTAATGAGTTCATAGGAATAGATATATTTTTAATGACATTTTCTTAAAAAGGTAAGGTTTTTTCGAGGCTTAACTGTATTTCAAACGCTGCAGATGTCTTAATTTTTGAGGATATTATACAAAATTTATAATAATGATTCCTGTTATACACTAGAATAAACTTGGGTATGCATTTTAAATTTCGACTTCTTTTAGGTACTTGAAATTCAATGTAGTTCAGAAAACCGAATTAAGTCTGTATACTTAGAAATATTTTCAGAAAATTAACTTTTAAATGAAATTGCAACATAACACCCATTTTTGTTGCAAATGTATTTTATATGGTAATAATGAAATATAAATGAAAAAATTTTAAAATTAGAGCATTTGGAACATTTTAAAAATTAAAATATTTTTAATTTGTTTAAAGTAAAGTATTTAATTTAAAAGAGTTTAAAAAGCTATTTGATCTTTTTCTATTCAAACGTATATGTATACAAAATTTCATAACTCTAAATTCAGTAATTTACATAAACGCCTAAGCATCTCAATGGCATAAAGGTAAGCATAACCAGAAAAATGTTGAATAAACAATGTTTTGTACAAACCTCACTTTATACGCATTAATATTTGTTCTTTTCAAACTATTATTATGATTCTGAGATCTTTTAGTGAGAAAATGTTTTTAAAATTTAGCCACATTAAGATTATTCCATTGTTTGGAACTGATTTTCAGCTATAAATGTTTTCTGTACGCTCATCACAGTAAGAAAATATACAGTTGCGTCCCACTAATCCGGCCCCGCTTGTCAGCACATCCGGTTAGTCCGGACATGATTTTTCGTTCTTTTAATCCTACATAAGTTCGTAGGCTAAAAGCTTAGGTCTATACATTCAGTAGTATTAAAATTTGAATTAAGCTGTAGGAAATTTGTATTTACGAAAAAAAAATCAGCGATATTTTTCAGTTTAAGATGAGAATAATTTCCTTTAAGAAATTTCTTCATCCGAGGAAAAGGTTTTAATTTTAGGCGAATGAACTGATTGTGGAAATAGAGGAATGCAATGTTTTGAGAGTAAATTTGTCACCAGGATGGACATGTAAGTCCGCTGTTTATCGTGATGAAGCTCCCACAATTTCGCTTTCCCAGTAAAGTAAAGTTTTAAATGCCTGTAATCACTAGCTAACCGCATGTGTTGCAGTATTTGAACTAGACGAAACCGGTTCTGACTAGTCGACCACATGATACTCGTTCGTTTACGTTAAAGGACATAATTCATTTAAATTGGAAAATATTTTAAATATCCGGGAACTCTTTGAACGTGATGGCGTTTACATAAACGACTACTTTTTAGGAATGCACCTCGAAGACGGAATTTTAAAATTTAATCGAGAAAATTTTATATTTAATATTTTGTGTTGTTTTGGGCGATTTTTCGCACTCATTTCTCAATAGCATGGCTTCGAATAGTTGCACGAAAAAATCTCGTTAATAATGAAACGACTTTCCTCGTTGTTTAAAGATAAGCATATGATCGCCTGAAGACGCCCAAGCAGTCATTATAGGGTTAGAGAACAATCTACTTTTCAGGTATTGTTTCGGAATAATAACAGTGACAGGCGGTGTTGTTTCCATTAGAAGTGACACTGAGTATAGTAACAACCTGAAATACTCACCGACTTGCGGCGGCGGTTTGAGCGTGGGCTTTGGCTGGTTGGCTTCGACGAGGGGCCCCGATGTGACCGGGGGCACGTATCGGGGCTCCTCGATGAAACCCGTGTAGTCGCTGTCCTCCTGGTCCTTGCTCTCCTCGCTGCCGCCCAGGTCCAGGTCCTTCAGGATCTCCTTCGGAACTGAAAAGAAAATCATTCATATTCATATCATGAAATCCCATCTGAATTTTTGAAAAGCTTTATATTTAACCCTTCAGCACACACACACTGATTTTCGGAGTATTAGCACTCGCGCGGGATCATTTTGACCCAAAATTGTTAGATAGTTACTCCTTATTGGCTATTTGTGCAAAAATAAAATATGGTCGAAGTATAAAAATATTTTTTTCCTACAAATAACTTGTAATTAAGACACAAGTGCAATTTTTAATAAGAAAAAGGAAAATTTCACTCATTTCCTTTTTTTCTATACCTTTTCTGTATTATTTTCTTCTCTGCTGCGTACGCTCGTGTGCTGTCATAGCCGTAAAGTTAAATGAATCTAAAACTCTAGCACAAGCACGGGTCAGTTTGACGCCACCCCAGAAAAAAGGGAGAAACCCCGTTTCGTCGGCTTCTGCTGCTCTCATCGGCTTCTTTTAGCTCCCCCATGAAGGTATAGGAAGTAACAGGTTCAAGTTTTTTGAAAGTCCTAGAATTTCTTAACATAAGAGAAAGGCTGGGGTCGAAAAGACTCCGTGCGTGTGCTGACGGGTTAAACTAATATTAGTCCAGCGGAAGGGAACCGACCAGATAAGGTTTACAGTTATACAGCTTTGACAGGACCATTCCAGTGCCTTTCAGCTTAGTTAACCCTTTAAAGGCCATTTTCTTCTAGTTATGGTGTAAAAAAATACATATGGAATTGAGATCAATTTAAGAAAATAAAATTTAAATTAAAGTTTTTTGTTCATTAATTTTATTAATTATTAATTAATTTCCAAGTCGAGACACTTCGCTATGAGTTGAGATCAGAAATGGGAACATTTAGGTTTTTATTTCATCAAAAAAGTTGGCGAGAACTTCCGCCAATCTTAAAAAATGCATTTAAAAATTCATAAGTTTGGTGGGAAGCATACTTCCCACCACTTAAGAAAGGGTCATTGTAAATACGTACAAACATTGTGCATAATTATTATGGTAACCTGGAAACTTGGTTTGTGAAATATTATGCCAAAAAGGCAATTGGCTACTGAATATAACACAGGAAAATAGACATAAGGGTTAGCTAAGAACGTAGCAGAAGGAGGTAGAGAGAGGGATCATTTTTAAACTTAGGGTTATCACAAAGAAATATCCCGCCCTGCTGAAGCATCCGGGTATAAACTCAGGGAAAGAAAGGCGAATAGTCCCTAGTATGAACATAATTCAAGCACCGTCATATAGTTATTTTATTATGATCGTGATTAGGCACGTTGCGGCCAGTCGTCCTCCTAGTGTTATGTGGTGAAAGTTTGGAGAATGGGGTTTCTCATCTGACCAAGATTTAACCCTCCTAGCGACGAAAACGGCTTTTTTCGTTTTTCATTTTCAATTCAAAAGCAGATTATATTTTCTTAAACATCCCTGGATAAATCATTCTTCAGATTTCAGTGATATGATTAACCCGGTAGGACGCGCTGGGGTCATTTTGTGACCCCAATCCCTCGGCAAACTCCAATTCCTAGAAAAATAGCCACCTGTTCATTTCTTTCTTATCAGTACATGAGTTAGTCACCCCCCCACACACACACTGCCTTTCCTGAGTATTTAGAAAGTAGATACGGAATTTTTCGTCCCTTAATACACGTTTTGTCAGTTACTGGGGTTATGGAATGACCCCGCGCGTCCTTCCGTTTGTTCCACAGACGAGCTATTTCACGCGGCTGATAACGTTAGTTCGTTGCTGTCCTTTCCGAATCGAAGTATTTACTTACTCCACACAATGTCGACTTCATGTTAAAAAGAAATGGAGAACTTACGCTAACTTTTTGCCGAAATAGAAACTGATGAAGGTTCAGATTTTGACGATGGAGACAATGGACCTGGGGATATTTTAGAAGAGAATCTTTCAGATCATGAAAGTTTCAGCGAGTATGATACGGAATCGGAAGAGGACGGAGATTCTGAAAATGAAGATGTGAGTAACTTGGAATTATTTTCATCAAAAGAGGGCATTGAGTGGAGAAAAACAAAATTTAGGCAAAATATTCATGGCCATAATATTGTGTCACGCTCACCTGGAACAAAAGGAGCAGCGGAAGATGTGACAAGCCCTGTGAAGAGATTGGAGTTATTCATCACCGATAACATGATACATTTAATTGTAGAGTGAACAAATAGATTTATCGAGAAATGCGCACCACACTTTTGAAGTGAATGATATGCGCGAAAAATGAGACTTTAGAAATCCGTGCTTTATTACAAATATAATAGCCCAGATCTCTCGGTAACGCTCTGACGTCTCCAACAATAAAACTTCGAGACGTTAAGCAGCATTATTTCATTGTCAGAGAACCTAAATGTCAGTCATTTTAAATTTAAAAGAGTAATTGTCGTTCTAATTTCAAATTTAATAGCTCTAAAGTAGTGAAATAAAATTTTCTATCGATTGATATAAAATTTATCTCGCTATGATCAATAGTTCCCTAGAAATTTTAAATTATATTAATCCTATATTTCAAATTAATTTCCGTTTTTTAATAGAAAGTAGTAAATTACGTCAGTGATATATCATGCGCGTGATATAGTTTGGACGCCACTATGCACCTCATTATTTATTGCAATCGTGATGACATAATTTGATAATATTTTTTGGCAACGTTCGACAAGAAGAAAAGTGCTTTGTGTTGAAACTAGATTTTCTATCTATCTAGATTATATCTACTAGATTTTCTAGATTTTTTTTAGACCAAGAGGTTTTCTGAATAAAGAAATATGTAAATAATATGTAAATAAAAAATATATATTTCCTCTCATAAAACATGTTTTTTTTATTTATTTTCAATCAATGTTAAACATTTCTCTCCCATATATATCTATTTAAACATGTCAAATTTGACGGGAAATCTCTCGAATGAAGAGGCAATTTTCACCATGACGGGTTATTTTTCTAGTTACTGGATAATAATGGAGTAGATTTGATTTGTGTTAAGCACCGCATTCTTGATGTCTATAAGTCAAAAGAGTTATTTTTCGAAAATATAATGTTTTTAACAGCGCAAGGTTGAATTTCAGTCTGGGGTCATTCTATGACCCCAAAGCATCTTAACGTTCCCAAAGGGGCAAGCGATCTCTCGGGTTAAATACAAAAAAAGTTCATTCAATTGAAAAGCCAAGTTTTCTAACCTGAAAGCTATGTGATCAAAATAATTGGGCTCTCGGAGGGTTA
>BGPR01002613.1:32024-42627 GCA_013235015.1 Araneus ventricosus
AAAGCCTTATTAATCAGTTTCGGATGTTCGGAAAGCCTTATTAATCAGTATTATGATATTAATGCTAATCGCAATAAAATCTCCATATTTTTAGAAGAGCTCTATTTCGCAGTATATGAGACCTAAATTAAAAGGCTATTGTTAAAGAAAACTTGATTGACACTTATAATTATTTTAAATATTGTGAATCAGTCACTTTTTATGTTATTTATCTGTTTGTCTATATTTCAATTATATCTGTCTCAGCCCAAGTCATCGGATTCCTTATTTTTGTATAAATTAATTTGTGACTTTGTTCGTTTAAATCGGCCCTATTCATTCAATATTTTTCTCCAAATTACTGGACCAATGAAAATCTTGTCAATGAAATAAAAACCTGAAATTTAAAGACAGGACTATGTCGTGTTTCTCCTTTGAAACAACAGTTCTTTCAAGAAAATTAATTAATCACATTGTACCCATTTTAATGAATTCCGTGAAGTTTTAGTGATTTTTTTAGAATAGAAATGATTAATGCCTCATTTTGAAATGATAATTTCAAGTTTTCCAAGAGATGAAAATAAGTTTCATTTCAATGTCCCTAGATGGCGCTGCAATCACCAATGTCATCCGCGCCAAACATCAAGAAATAGGATAATTTTTATTTTTTATATTTTTTAAAACAGAAAGTAATTTCATGGAAATAACTAACAAATATCGCAGGCTTATAACAATTTTTTCAGGAATTAAAAACTTATAGAAAAATTTATCTCTAATTTGGCATTGTTAATAGTCTCCTTTCCGATAATTAGAAATACATTTATTTTCTTGTTGTTCCACAAATTGCATTGTGTATGTTACTTCAAAAAAAAATGTAAGAACTGTAAATCATATACACATTAAATTTTTAAAAAATAACAAACACTTTTCTAAAGCAATATTTCCGCAGTAGCTCTTAAGATATTGCAAAATAGTTTTATGGTCTCCTTTCTTTGTGATTTAGTTTTTTCTATCAAATCTTTTCACTTTTTAAGCACAACAATAAAAGCATGTTTTAAAAAACTCTATTTGTATTCCTATAGAGTGCAGATTTTATAATCATTACGCAATTGCTTTTATTAATGGAAACTTCCAGACAATTTTACTTTAGAATCTGAATTCATTTCACATCCGATTATTTTAAACTTTTATTATTTATTATGTAAGTTCATTTCGAAACAATCGTCCATTCATTTTATCAACGGATTTTGAACATTTCCAATTAATTCAGAGAAGAAGCAAGAATTTTCAAAGTTATCTTTTAAGAAAGCTTTTCAACAATGGCAATTACTTTTCATAATTAGTTCACTATTTTATACAACGCAAAACAAAGAGGAAAGAAATTAGCGTATATTTTATCAACAATTCTTCAGTGTTTTAAAAGAGCTATTGTATTCTGATCGTTTCTTCCTTCTTTGGTTGTTCCAAACAGAAAACCTGATCAGAAACCTTCTAGTTTGCGTGGTCTAGTGCATGAAAAGAAAACCGCACTGATAATTCAGGCATTCCTGACGTACATTTTAAAATTTCGAGAGATATTCGTTAGAGAAGAGTATTTCAACATGAAATTTTAAACATAATAATATGCATGTTTTTCTTTCACGTCTATATATTTTCGTGGAATTCCAATTTTATTTCTTTTAATTATATTTCTAAAAGAAATTTTAATCGGAATAATATGCAGTATTATTCCGATTAAAATTTATTTATTTAGTATTTCAAACGACAACTCTTGACAAGGATATTTTATTTTCCAATTTCATTATTTCAACAAGACACTTTAATCAAAATAATATGCATGTTTTTCTTTAATATCTATGAATTTTAATGGAATTCCCATTTTTTTTCTCTTTTTTAAATTTTATTCTCATTTTATCTAATGGATTTTATTGATTTAATTTTTTAAAAAAATTATCTAAGTCGAAGAATCTCTTTGAAGCATTTTCGACACATAATGTAAATGTGTAAGGACAATACTTATTTAAATTATATAAGGGCTTTTCAAATAAATATATCACTTATTTAAAATGCTTCTTTAAATATTTAAAAAGTTTCTTCAGAGAATTCACTTAGGTAAATAAGATTATTTTGGATTTTCGAAAACATGACGAGGTAAAAGAAAATACACAAAAATGTCTGAATTATCTTATATTTCAAAAGGTTATTATTTAAATAGTTAAACAGTGCTGAATTACTGTCGTGCTGGAGAATACGATATTTTTTGAGCCCTTACCTATTCCCCATTTTCCTAGTAAAAAACCATGAAGGTTAACTGTGAAGTAATATTAAGCATGGAAAGATGGTTTTCATGCAAATTAATCTAGCACATAGTGTTACAAAGATGTAATGCCGCTTTCCTGCCTCGCTAGTCTTATAGTTGGGTAGGGAGTTTTACAGGGATAAGCATGGTGTGACGGGCAGCAGCCAGACCTGGACCCCTAACCTCGGCGACAAATCGAAGATACCCGAAAATTCTATTACTTTCTTGATATTTCTATTAGGGTACGAGATCGAGGTATTTTCTGAAAAATCTATGTGAAGTCATGGCCTATAGGGAAGAGTATAAAAAGACATGCTTGGTTCACATTATGTGTTGATCGACTGGAACGACTTTAGAGTTTCGTCTGCAGAGCGAGCTAGAAAGCCGGTGAGCTGAGCGCTATTGAAAGTGCTGCTATTGTCAATATTAGTGATTTGCTGACTGTTTGTGATGCTAAATCTGAAAGTGCTGAACTGTTATTCTCTGTGAATTGTTGTCTGTTTGCATTGCTAATCTGTGCAAGATTAATTGTTCCTGCTACTTGTGCTACGTGATTTCCTGCATATTTGTGAATAAACCCTAATTCCCCATTATCCTGTGTGTTGGACTGTTTATATCAGACACCAACACAACGATTTTTGTTACAATACTCTCTTAAACAGCGACATTGACTTTCACTTTACCGGATGCAAAAATTGAAATACAAAAAGGAATTAACTAATGGTAAATAAAAGAAAATCGATTAAATCCGTTATTCTGTAAATGTTTGTGAAATAATTTTAGTGATATTGATATTTTTAATCATTTTTATTTACAAACATTGAAAAAATATGTACGAAATAAGTTATAATAGTTTTCCCGACAGCAATATTGTTTCATAGGACTCCGCATACGGACGAGAATCAAAATTTAACATGCTAAGCTCTGTTCTAAGATACATTGAGTGCTTTTTCAAAAGACAAAAAAAGTCACTGCCCATCAAGTAACTCATTAACCATGGTGGAGATTCTTATAGTCTTCCAAAGCGAGAAAAGCATGCAGATTCTAGTTTAGAGAGCATTTAAATGAATATCTTTATTTGATTTGCACATATATGAAAAGATTCCTAAAAATTTTAAGGACAGATCAGGTTTATCAAAACTGATCACATTTGATTAAGAATAGTTATAAAACTTCATGTGTGTGTGCTAGAGAATGATTTGGTACTACGAAAGGGAATTTGGATATCTAATCAATATATGATCAAAAGTATCCGGATACTTTCGAATTTACACATTTTTTCGAATTTCTACAGAAAGGCTGGAAGAAATGCTCTTGAACTACGACCATCTAAATAACAGGCTGAACAGTGCAGATTCGGTCCCCGAAATGCCTTCGTGACCGAATCTTCACTGTAAAGCGTGAGCTCAAACCTATTATTTACATGGTCGATGTTACAAGGGCTGTTCGTCCAGCCTTTCTGGAGAAATTCAACAAAATGTGTAAATCCGAAAGTATCCGGATACTTTTGGTCACTCACTGACTCTTCAACGAATCTCCCAAACCACTGGGACTAGTAATTTGAGATTTGGCAGGTGGTTTCTTCTTGGGTAGTAGGTGCTCACTAAGAAAGGATTTTTTGAAATTTTAATTAGAGTATTATTAATTTATTAAAAATTATCTCAAATTTAACATTTTCCGCAATAACTTCGGATATTATTATCGCACAAAAATCATTTTAACATCATCTTAAAGTTACAAAAATTAGCTTTTCAATTACACTAATTTCATTTCCATGGAGCATTCTGTTTATTTTAATTAATTTTGGAAAATGTTTTCAAACAAAGTTTCGAATATTTTTATCGTTATCGTCTGCAGCGTTTTTGGAGCATGCGCGGAAAAGCTCCTTCACCGATTATAAAAAACAACATTATAAACCAAAAAAATGTGTTTCATTCCTCGTCACCGGGTTGCCTATCCCGGGCGAAGCTGCGATGGGAATACTAGTAGTGTAATAAAAGTAGGGTGGAGTTGTACAATTTCCTTTATATGGCAGACACACATTTAGTGTTTTGGACAGCTAATGGAAATGAATTAGCATTGTGAAAGATTTTCATTTTTGCACTGCGAAAGATTTTCAAAACACACAGACCAGTGTTCCACCATAAAACGTTTACGCATTAGCGTAGTACGTTTTGTGAAACCATCTTTCACAATTAAAGAGAGAATGAGTGTTAATGATGGAATAATCATTTGCATGAAAATCTTTCATACAGACCAGTGTTCCACCATAAAACGTTTACGCATTAGCGTAGTACGTTTTGTGAAACCATATCTTTCACAATTAAAGAGAGAATCAGTGTTAATGATGGAATACTCGTTTGCATGAAAATCTTTCACAGCGTTTATTTTTGATGTAGACTCACGTCTTTCCATAGTATTCTAATGGTGTGTCGGGAAAGGAAAAAATTATGACGCTTTTGGCGCTCAAATTAAACGCTTATAACTCCGTAACGAAATAACATAGAGAGTTGGTTTGAGTTTCATTTAACAGAGGAAGGTAGACATTGAAGATTTCAAAAAGAATTTTAAAATTTGACATTCCGTTTCAGTCACAATCGAGTTGCAAATTTGGTGAAAGTCACGAAGAATTTTACATAGGTAGAGTCACACAGTCACACTAGACTAATAGTAGCTATAAATTATAGAGTTAATAGTCACATAGAGCTACTTTAGTCACAGAAAGTCACAGTTGAGTAAGGTAAGTAAGTCTACGCCCCTCAACTCCAGGGTCCTTTTGGCAGATACAGCCTCCCGTCGATTTTTTTTCGCATGAAAGTTTTTCTCCCTAAACATATTAAAAAGACTTTCTTATGAATGCAGACGGTAGAAAAAACCAAACAAAATAGCAGATTAATAAAATTATGAAAGTTCTTCTGTTGATGAAAGAAAGTGAAGAAATATAAGAATAAAAAAAAAGAAACTTCAAAAGACATCAATAAAATGAATAATTTCCCATTGAATTTAAAATCGAGTGAGAAAATAAATGTTTGAACTCGCTGATTCAGATCGACATTTAAAAGCGTCATTTATTTTCAACGAATGAATTTTTGAAAACAACACCAACGTCCACCAATGATACGAACTTACGTTATTCTTCCATACATCAATGCTTTTTCTACTCCTAGATGCACTAAATACCAGTGTTCCGTAAACAACTCAGATTCCATAAATAACCATTCTTTATTAAAGGAAAAATAATTAGACAGGACACCGAAGAACAAAAATTCAAAAGAAAAGAATAAATAAAAGAATATTTCTTTCTTGCAGAACTATTTCTCCGATTCTCTTCTCGGCCTTTTCAATTGTTTTAGGACAGCAGAGTGATAAGTCACCAGCTTCTTTTTATTACTAACCTTATAGATGCGCTTAGTTCCACCATTTCCGCGATCGCCTGTCCTTCTTTCGGAGAGAGATCTGTGTTTTTCTGTTTGATCTCGTTGCCAAACGGCAAAAAAGGAAAGGAAAATAAACTAGAAGTATAAGACTTAGATACACCACTTCACTTCTCTTCTCACACTGTGACAGAGTTTTCTTATCCCGTAGGGGAAACCAAAGCTTTTACGGTTTTTATGACATTTTTTTCCAGCTTTTCTAGTATTTTTTATTGGATTTTACCCCTTTTTCCGTCCTGCAGAAGAATAAGGTCGGGATGAGTAAGACTTAATAAAAAATAATGGCATTTGTTGTTGTTCTTCGCAGGCTGCCTTGCTCCGACGAGGGAATTGCCGCATTTAGGGATAAATGCTATCCGATACTTTGTCGCTGCCGGACTATTTATCTCATTCAAGATTTATTGGAAGGGCGACGCGCGAGTTTTTTCCACCAGCTGTCAGACTTCAAACACTCAGACCATACAAGAAAGACCGGCGGCGGTTTGATTTTCTTCTTTTTCTGCAATTAGATATGCTCCATGGTTATCTGGATCAGACATCGCCCAACTTTTGAAAGGGAGGAGCCAAAATGCCCCATCTCGACACTTTAAAGAGGATTCGATAGCCATTTCCATACTTTTACAAATAAAGAAGACTTAAAATTTTATTATTGACAGTAATTTAATCTGTAAACGAAATAAATACTAGTAATACTATTACTATTAATGATAATAAATTGTCGCTGCCGGACTATTTATCTCATTCAAGATTTGTTGGGAGGGCGACGCGCGAGTTTTTTCCACCAGCTGCCAGACTTCAAACACTCAGACCATGCAAGCAAGACCGGCGGAGGCTTTATTTTCTTCCTTTTCCTGAAGTGTATCTGCAATTAGATATGCTCCATAGTTATCTGGATGAGACATCGCCCAACTTTTGAAAGGGAGGAGCCAAAATGCCCCCTCTCGACAGTTTAAAGAGGATTCGAGGGCCATTTCCATACTTTTACAAATAAAGAAGATTTAAAATTTTATTATTAACAGTAATTTAATCTTTAAACGAAAAAAAATACTATTACTATTAATGATGATATTTTGTCGCTGCCGGACTATTTATCTCATTCAAGATTTGTTGGAAGGGCGACGCGCGAGTTTTTTGCACCAGCTGTCAGACTTCAAACACTCAGACCATGCAAGCAAGACCGGCGGCGGCTTTATTTTCTTCCTTTTCCTGCAGTGTATCTGCAATTAGATATGCTCCACGGTTATCTGGACCAGGCATTACCCAACTTTTGCAAGGGAGGAGCCAAAACTATCTCTTCCGATAATTTCAAAAAAGGAATTGAGACCCATACGCATATTTCTAAAAATAAGGATTTCAAATAATATTATAATGAGTAACAGTATTAATTCAATTTGTAACGGAAAGAAATACTTGTAATACTATTACTATTAATGAGGATGCTTTGTTTCTGTCGGACTATTTATTTGATTCGAGGACGACATTCCAGTTTTTCCGCCAGCTGTCAGACTTCAAATATGCAAGTAAGGCCGACGGTGAGTTTATTTTCTTCCTCTTTATGCAATGAATCAGAAATTGGAGATGCTTTGTGGCTATTTGGATCAAAGGCCGCCAAACTTTTTGGAAGAAGTAGCCAAAATTGCTCCTCTAGACAAATCCAGAGAAATAAGATTCGAGAGCCAAAAATAAAGAAGACTTTCAATTTTATTATAATGAGTCACAAACAATAATTTCATCTTCAAGTAAACAAAATTACTTTGTATTAGTATTACTATTAATGCCGATGCTTTGTCGCTGTCGGACTATTTATCTTATTTGGGTTAAATAGATTGAACAAAATAAGATTAAGTCTTGCAGTTTCGATTAGGCAAATGAATGAAATTCTCCTTAATCCAACTAAAAATCCAGAGAAAAATGTTGTACCTTTCGTGACTAAACTGTAAATGAAGTGAACCTGTATACATGTGGGGAAGCTTTCTGAGCAACATAACATGAGCAAACTTAGATCTTATTAATTTTAAAAAACTAAAAAAATACATAATTATTATGGTTACAATTTCGAATAGTTAATATGAGCATGTTTCAAGCCCCTTTTCACTTTTAATGGTAAAATTGTAATTCCTTTTTCACGGAAAAGGTTGCAAAATGGGTCTTGACAACTTAAAGTTGCTGAGGTTTAACACATAAATAACAGCCCAGAGATAAAAAGTTTTATCTTTCTTGGCTAAATAATAATTGGAGTGAATGTGAATACATGTGGGGAAGCTTTTCTCAGCAACATTTCGTTGAAAATAGGGCACGTTTAAAATTTTGGTGGAATGCAGTAAGGGCAATAAAACTGTTGAAAATATTGACAATTGTGCATGGAGAAAATTTTTAAATTACTGATTTCTGATTGATGTAAATAATTTTGATTTTTAAACATCTTAGAATTATACATATTAGCATTCAAATTTATTTCAAACATATATATATATGTGTGTGTGTGTGTATTTTAAACCATTAAAACACAAATAACAGTTTCATCATATACACCTATTAAATCATCTTTTAAATTAAATATAATAAACTATATAACTTACTATTATTCACACAATGAAATACAGAAAGCTAATAATATTAAAAACTATTGCTATGAAAAAGCCAATCCAGATATGGAATTCCAGCAATCAAATGTCAATCGGCCTTAGGAATCAATTATGTCACATTATTTAGAAATTTATAGACGCCAACCTTCTGCGATGGCCAATTGTTGGGAAAAGACAACAAATATAGGAGTAAATCTCCAAAATATATTAAGAAAAGAACGAGAAAATTAACTAAATTCTTACTGATTCGAAGTCATAGCAATAAATGTCAAAAACTAAATACGAAATACAGTTCCGCATTTATTGTGAAAATATTATAACTAAAATATTTTATATAAACTATATTAAATCATCATTAATAAATTAAAATATAATTTTTTTAAACTTTATAATGTATATATCTGTGCTACCATAAGATTTTAACTTTAGGAGTTCATGCAATTTCAGATAATTTAAATTTACTTTCAGAAATTAATGTATTAATAATTTCCTATTACTAGCAGAAATGCATAACTGTATAGCGAGCGATCTGAGCGAGCTGGGATCACATATTGATCCCAAAAGAATTATAATGTGATTCTTGGGGGTTGGGGAGCGGAGCAAGCAGGGGGTATAACTCCCTAGTTAAAAAGATTTTAAATACTATTATAACGAGTAACAGTACTAGTTAACTTTTTAAGAAAGAAACTGATATAAACTACTACGTGCCAATCTATTTATATCATTCAAGAATTATTGAGAGGTTTCTGCTGTCAGAAATCAAACGTGAAAGTAAGGCCTGAGGCGGTTTTATTTTCTTCCTTATTCTACGATGGATCTACAATTAGATCTGCTTCATGGTTTTCTGGATCAGAGGTCTCCAAACTTCTGAAAAGGAGAATCCAAAATTGCCTCCCTCTAGACAATTTATCCGCTTAAGGACATAACCCGAGTTAACTTGTCCTAAATACTGTAGATTTCAAAATAACCCAGTCCTTAAGCAGTTGAAAAAGGATTGGACAGCTATAAACATATAAAAATAAGTTGGTACACGATTTCCTTTTTTGTATCTTCAGCATTATGGATTTTTAGTATAATTAGCAACTGCGTTAAAATATTCATCCACTCCTTCTAGTACACGTTCTAATCTTTCTCTCAACTGATTATTTTAAAGAAATTAATGAAAACAGTTTCAAAACTGGTACTAGTTTCCGACAACAACAAAACAACCGCACTTATGAGGATTGAAATTTAAACCTCACATTTAGGCAATAAAATGTGAAACCTAGACTCCTGGCTTGCATACTGATTAAACTATAATAAGAACCGCCTTCGTAAACTCCATTACTTTAATAATGAGATTTTGAAATCTCGGCTATTAAACTGTAGAAGGGCAGACTTCCATATTCAAAGAATTTTAAAACTTCCACTGCATAATACGAACTCTATTTCTTAAGTGCTGCTTAAAGGTTCTCCGGTGGAACAGAAAATTGCAGAATTATTCCTCACAAAATAGTGGGGGCAATTCGTTCTTTCCTTATAAATGTAAAGAAACCCGTTCCATTTCAAATTTTGAGTCTAATACGCATAGTGCAACGGCTACTCGTAACAGAACAGTTCGTTTGCTGCCAGCAATTATAATTTCTTTTTGCTTCGTATTTTCTGCCGAAATATAACTCTAGTTCTTACATTAAAACTTTAATCAATATTTTACGTTCTTTAAGTTATTAAACTTTATCTAATATGTTTAATGTCATTTTCTGTTTACCTTAGACTCATTTGTGCTTGTTTGTCTTGGCATTTCTTGAATTTCTGAAGGTCGAGGTGACTTAGCAGTATCGGTTTCGGATCCGGAGGGTCCAAGGTTTAAAACCCGATTCCACTAAAGATCCGCAGTACATGGGGCCTGTTGCACGTTAAATCATAAGTAGGGCGAAAAGCATCCTCGCGCTGGTGTGGTGCGGCAGTTTGAAGAGGAGAAGCCAACTCAAGTGTCGTTCTCTTTTTCTGACCTCGGTTCAAAATGACGAGGTTCGTGCCTACATAGTCTTCCTGTTGCTTTAAAACGAGACGTTAATTTAATCTAAATAATTAACTAACTTGAATTTCTGATATATTTAATTAATTTTACCCATTTTTTTAATTGTATTTCTTCAGTTCTTGTTAAATAAATTGATAAATATAATTAATATGTTGATAAATATATTAAATATGTCGATAAATATAAATAAATATGTTGATAAATATATTAAATTATCGATAAATATTTTAAATATATTGATAAATATATTAAATATGTTTATAAATATATTAAATATGTTTATAAA
>BGPR01002613.1:65824-82570 GCA_013235015.1 Araneus ventricosus
GTCACTATGTTTTATTATACTTTGAGATCCGTCACTATGTTTTATTATACTTTGAGATCCGTCACTATGTTTTATTGTTTTTATAGATCTATTGCTGCATTTTATTGTATTTTCACATCTGTCACTTTGAATGCAGTATTTTGTGATGGCACATTGTAAGATATTGTAAAGTTAGCTGTTATGATTATTTATTACTTGCGAACTTATTCCATAGTATTTACATGAAAAATAAAACTTTCAAAGACGAAAGAGGCTTCAGTAGATAACAGAGAAACATATTTGCAATATTTTCTTAAAAATAACACAAAAGGCATAAAATTAATGCTGATTAATCTATTGCCCAGCGTGCCTTTTGAGGGATTCATCTAAAAATGCATCGTAAACTCTCACGAATTATTTTTCAACATAAATTTTACAAAATAACGTGTTTAAGTTTTCTTTTCTTTTATATTCAGTCGATGGCGACACATATCAAGCGTTTGGATGAAAATATAACCTTTTTAGCTTCAAGCCAGACTCGAAAGTGGTTTTTTGTAAAGACAAGAGAAGATTTGTTCAATTATTTGTCAATTAATTTGTTTGTATTTAGTAAAGTATAATTTTAGGAGTAAGTTACAAGACATATATAGTAAGAATAAGTATTTTTCTTACTATATATGTCTTTATTTAACCCGTCAGCACAAGTATGGGGTCTTTTTGACCCCACCCTCTCTCTTTTGTTAAAAAATTCTAGGAATTTCTAAACACTTCTGATACTTGAACCCTGATACTTCTTGTACCTTCATAGAGGAACTAGAAGAGGATAAGAAGGCCAAAACCGATGAAATGGGATTTATCCCTTTTTACTGGGGCGTTGGGGTCAAATTGACCGGTGCGTGTGCTAAAGTTTCAGGTTAATTTGACGTTATGGCTACGGAAGCGTGCGAACGTGCGAAGCGGAGAAGAAAAGACTACGGGAAAGGAGGGATAAAGGTTATAAGTTCAACTTCCCTTTTTCTTATTACAATCGCATTTTTGTCTTAAATACAAGTTATTGTTACGAAAAAATGTTCTTATAATTTGACTATAGTTTATTTTTGTACAAATAGCCAATAAAATAAACAGAAGTGTCTAACAATTTGGGGTCCAAATGACCCCGCTCGAGTGCTGACGTTCCAAAAATGTATGAGTATGCCGAAGGGTTAAGAATAAGTATTTATCAATTTTTTGAAATTTTTTTTAAAAAAATTTATTTTAAATCTTAGATAGTAGTTTTTTTATTTTAGATTGCGTCCTGAAATAGACAAGCTAGATTTAAAGGGCACTAGAACATAAATTTTCAGGCAGGATTATTTTAAAGTAATTTTCCAAATGATTTCACGACGCGCGATATTAGTATACAAAAGATAATTGAAAAATATGCGATAAAACTTGATGTTCTGGATGGCATTAATAGGATAAAGCTTGATGTTCTGGATGGCATTATCAGGATAAAACTTGATGTTCTGGATGGCATTATTAGGATAAAACTTGATATTGTGGATGTCATAAATAGGATAAAACTTGATGTTCTGGATGTCATTAATAGGATAAAACTTGATGTTCTGGATGACATTAATAGGATAAAACCTGATATTCTGGATGGCATTAATAGGATAAAATTTGATGTTCTGGATGACATTAATAGGACAAAACTTGATGTTCTGGAGAGCAACTTATATTTTTAACACCGCCGTCACTCGAAACCTGACACAAATTCCAAAAATCCTGAAAAGTCGAAATGAGACGGAGCATTAAGAAGAGAGTGGAAGGTGAGGACGTGTCATACCTTGTTAGGCCCGACTGTGACAGCGGGCCGGTGAGTGTAAAATTCGATTTCGGATCCCCTGAAAACCGCCGGCCTCCCTAAAAGCCGGCGGCCTCCTTTGAAATTCAATTGGCCCCTTGCCGCCGAAGACACGGAAACCGCAAATAGAAGGGGATGCGGCAAGAATCGTAAAAGTTCTCAGACTCCAGAAATGCACCCGCGCTTAATTCTGCCAGGGAACGGTACTACAGCCAGGGTTCCCTGTAAAGAATTGGCACAGAACGAATTTTCGGTTCGTTAAATAATGACTCTAAAAACTAAGTTATTCTCAGATTTAGAGCTTCCTATGAGGAATTTATACAGAAGAAAACTTCGATTCATTAAGAACTAACACAAGCTTTACGAACTCAGTTCTTGCACAGATTCAGAGTTTCCTTTAAAGAATTTACACGGAATGGATTTTCGGTTCATCAAATACTAATACAAGCTTTACGAACTCAGTTAATGAACAAATTCGGAGTTTGCTATAAAGAATTGACACAGAACGAATTTTTGTTTCATTAAATACATACTAACGCAAACTTCACGAACTTAGTTCTTGCACAGATTCAGAATTTCCTATAAAGAATTTACACGGAACGAATTTTCGGTTCATCAAATACTAACACAAGATTTACGAACTCAGTTAATGAACAAATTCGGAGTTTTCTATAAAGAATTGGCACAGAACGAATTTTTGTTTCATTAAATACATACTAACGCAAACTTTACGAACTTAGTTCTTGAACAGATTCAGAGCTTCTTTTAAATAATTTACACAGAATGAATTTTCGTTTCATCAGATACTAACAAACTTTGCGATTTCAGTTAATGAAGAAATTCAGTTTCCTATAAAGAATTGGCACAGAACGAAATTTTTGCTTCATTAAATACATACTAACGCAAACTTTACGAACTTAGTTCTTGCACAGATTCAGAATTTCCTATAAAGAATTTACACAGAACGAATTTTCTGTTCATTAAGGTACCCGACTAGGTTCGGAGAAACAAATTTAAAGAAAGCATGCACAAAAAGAATTTACAGAGCTAAATAACAAAAATAGGATTAAATAGTTACAATTAGAAATAAAAATGCCTATATCATCAGTAGTTTTTGAAAATAATAATTGTTTTCAAGAATTTTATTAAAAAATTCAATGTTAAGAAAAACAGCATAATTAGAAACATTTGGGACTTATTTAATTCTAATTTCGCATGCGTGCTTCTCAAACTATCTAGAATGTAATAGACCTCAAGATAAAATTTATTTTAATAAATAAATATTTTATGAACATTCAAAGTTGGGGTCATTGATTTTCAGTCAAAATTATCCCATGAGTCAAAATGAAAGTGACTGTAAAGCATGACTAAATAAAGCTATGATAAAATCTGCGGTCTATTGCACCTCAAAGGTTTCTACATTTTAATGAATTGTTTTGGAGATACCACGTTTTTCGAGGACCAATTTTAGTGAAATTTTTATTTTTCAGAAAACGCATTCTAAATATCGAAAATAAAATATTCAAGGAATAAGAATGAAAACAAACACTGTTTGAGAATCTTAAAAGTTGTAGCTTTATTTTTAATCCTGAAAAGGTTTTTTTGAATTTTTCTTCGAAAATCGCTTTTTCAACTTAGTCGCATACCTTAAATGCGCGCTATCACAGAACTCCTAAACTAAGTTTTTACACAGATTTTGGGAATGTAATCATACCGTTGCATGGTGAGCTTTTAAGGAGCTAATTATTTTTATAGTCCTCAAGCCATATCCGTGTTGTTTGTGTATGAATCTACATATCGATTCAAAGCTGTATAAAAGGAATTTCGAGGCAAGCGGGAATTTTAGTATGATAATATACAGAATGACATCATGTATATTAAAATGCTAAGATACGACTAATGATGAGGGCTCAGAGTTAAAGCGAACGAAGTCCATGGTCGAAGCCCAAAGGATTTTTATGTTTTGCTTATTTTGCAATCATACTGCCATGGAAGTGTAGAAATGTCATATTTTCTATTTGTATGATTCATGTCCATAATTTAATATGTATTCATACAACAATTCACAAGAACATTTAGAAGTCCATTGTTACTGTATTCCAGTATGATAATATACAGAATGACGTCATGTATATTAAACTGTCCGATACGACTTATAATGAGGGCTCAGAGTTAAAGCGAACGAACTGAGTACTTTTAACACGGGGAATAAAGGTATATTTTATGATAACTAATCGTTTTTCTCTTTTTAACCCGTTTTGTGTCGTCATAGTTACGGAAATCGCGAACAATAAAATGTGCGACTTAAGCATTCTGTTCTCAGTATTAATATTCACAAAGTGTCTTTTTGTAATAAATCGATAACGCTATAAAACTTTGTAATTGACATTTTTCTCTATTTTGTACCGTTTTCGAGATAGGGACGTTAACTCCGAAGTTTGCCACCAGGTGCCGTTGTAAGTTGTCTCATCGCATAAGCGTTTTACTACACCTAGACACTACTTTCATGACTAAAGCTGCCGGAACCTTATTTAAGTGGAAACCCTGTCTATGTAAAGGAAGAATCTGTAATTGGAAAAGAAAAGTACTGGACGCCTTGAGCGGGGATGGAGTCCAGATTTTGGACTCCATAGGTTTAATAAGCTATTCCAGCTCATTCTGCTTATCTGGCAAGGCAACTTGGATAACGCAGAAACTGTCCGCAGTGCACTCGATATAGTGCCTAGGGTCTCAAACAAGCCAGTAGGATGGAATAGAAAGGAGCTAATGTTCGTTACAGGGCACGGGCCCTTCCCTTCATCGCTTCAATATTCGAACACGTGACAACTGCTCGTGCGGAGAAAAAGGAGATCCAATGCACTATGCCACAAAATATCGTTTTACCCTCTCCTGGCATTTCCAAACTCTTACAGTGCCACTTAAATTATAGTGGTTGAAAAACATTTTCACTACTAACTTGTCAAGAATCGGACTTCGACTCCTAATGCGCTTTGTATGTGATGAGAACAATCTCATTGTAGAGGATAATCATTGAGGACTCATCCACCCAGACTGACACATACTGTTGTTCTTATGTTTGTTCTTTTTTGTCCAGTGTATGTTTCTTTTTCTCATTATTATTTGTTTTTGTCCTTATCATATGTTTCTATCCTTTCCCCTCGAGCAAAAAAATTCACCTCCATCCATCCAAACCGGAAAGGAGCCAAATGGATCTAAACACTCGGATGCAGGTGATGTAATGTAATGTAATGATGTGTGAAATACACGAGTGTTAAATGGAAATTTGGGTTATCTAATAACACATTAAGATATGTCTTATTTCAAATCAACTCACAATTACGAAGCCAATCCTAAAAGTAATTGGGTAGATTCGAAATATTATGTTAACCAATCTAAAATAAAATAAGCACGCTTCTGAAGGTAATTACCCTTTTTGACGTTATTCACTGTTTTTCTTTTGAATTGCAGCAAAAATGTAACTTTAAACACTTAGCCTCCTGCGTATGTGAAAATTTGTTTATTCACAAACTTTCAAGTTTGTATTTAAGAAGTATGTAGCTTCTCCCCCCCCAAGTCCTATTATGCTGCTTCATCGTGGCGGGGGTGGTGGCCCTTGGTGGAATGAGCGATGTACGTCTGAAGTGTTTTCTCCTGGCAGGGTCACTCAAGGCGTGAAGGCCATTCAATTATACTCAGCTAAACATAAAGGGAATCGACAAAATCAGACTTCTTCCCTCGGGCATCCAAGGTCATCAGAAGCTGCACTCTCCTCCTTTACCATGAATTGACTCGCACACTTTCATATGTACAGGGATAGAAGGTTTTTCCTGTGTGCCTCAAGTTCAATACCCACCAATCTACTCCAGACCATCAGCTCTCATGTATGGATCTGGAGAAGAGGAACCTCTTGATTTCTGTGGGCGAGCGGACTCTTGGACTTGGTCTAGCCGAGGACTAGAACAAGTGGAATAAGAAACAACAACAACATCTTGCTTCTTTTTTTATATAAAAGGTAACAAGCTACAGAAACAGAATCACAGTTAAAAATTTATAAAGGTTCATTTTTGTTGAATTCCTTATTCTGAAAAAACAGAAACTATAGAATAACTATATAAAAAATAAAACAAGTTTTAAGTTTTACTCTTTCCACTCCTCAGGGACTTCTAATACCGCAGGGAAACACCCTTTTCCCAAATCGATCGCATCTACACCATAAATTGACTGACAAAGACTGTTCGAATATTTATTGACCTTCGAAACTTTTCCAATGAATTAATCAGTTTCATCCCAACTTCCAGAGTTGTTTCAGCTTCTGATAAGGAGCTCCTACGAGAGTTTTTGATATGAGGAGGTTAAACATTTTATTCTGTCTCCTTCAGCTATTGAGTTCTTCAACAACAATGGTCAACAGAAAATAGTGAATTCTGTGATAAGTGAAATGTCCCGAGTGGCTTTATATTGTGCCGGCGTTCGCAACTTGGGGAAACTTTCAGGAAATATTTGTCCTGATATAAGAATTCCGGAAATTTCAGCGGATCTTCTCCACTTGTATCCTTAAGGAAGTTGAACAGATCAAATAAATAGGAGGATTAATTTCGATAACTATCAGATACCATTCTGAACAGAGAAAATGAAAACTTTTTATGACATTATTTCTGCTAAATGGATTCACTTCAGAGTAAATGTTTTATTTTTTTCAAAACGTAGCGTATATCATTTCTTTAAGTTAAGCTTTTTTGGTTTTCTAGCATTTTTGCATCTGTTTGAAAAGTATCTTGTTATACAGGGTATTGCCGAATTCGACCGACAAATTCAAGGGATGATAGTAAGAATCAAGAGAATGAAAAATTACCATCTACCGATCAGCAGAAGCCAATCTGTGTTTTCTGGTGCTTTTTTTAGTTTTTCTAGAATATCTCGAAAACTCTTCAGTTTTCAGAGTAAATTAACAAATTAACGAGCGTAAAATTCCCTACAATTTCATGCTTTTATTTTTCTTCCAGTTTTAATATTTTTGAAGATAATGGCTCTAAAATAATTTTTGAATTTCAGTAATTTAAGACCCTTGGACCACACAAACGGTGTGTAAATTATCTAAAAAAATTTTAAAAATGAGCTTTAATTTTTTAAAAATTCATAGTTGAAACATTATTTTTTTAATTAATTTTTTAACAGTGTCCACCATGTCTATGGTAATTTTCCATCCTCTTTATGCCTACTATCACCCCCTCTGAATTTGTCGGTCGAATTCCACAACACCCTGCAGTTTCTACTTAGCATCTTAACAGTTTCATTTTATTGCCTTCTAATAAGTTGACCCCATCTGTTTCGGAAATGGGCTGTGTTTTTCATTCATCTAAGAGGCCATAGAATACTTGAGATGCTTATGGATTCTATGTAATTTTTTCGTCAAATTGTAAGGATAATTAATGCTTAAATTTTAGTTTCTAAGACTAAAAATGCTATGATTCGATGCACGTGCGATGGACGCGTACGACTGTTAAGAAGTTAATTTTACACGGCTTAATGACTCATACTTTCTTTACCTTACTTTTTTCATATTTCTTATCTCATTTTTTAAAAATCTGCTTCAAAAGTGTCTTGTTTCAATAATTTCTGCTTAAGTCTATACAGTCCAATATATATATATATATATATATATATGCTTTAATACGTGTTTCAATTGAAGATGGCAAGTTTCTAAGGAACAAATTTTGATTAGATTGTTATTTTAATGAAAAAAATTAACTTCAAAATTAATCTTAACTATTTTTTATTTTCAGTTATCCCACTCAGTGGCAAGCCCGAAATATCTCGCGAACATTTTGCGTCTGAAAAGGCAGACTACAAAATAACTCGCAAACTTTTCTGCATCTCTAGAGTCAGGCCCGTGTATTCTCGGGCTATTGGAATTTCCTTTCCCCCAGGACCACATGCATACCAGTAATTGGAGGGTTGGCCTGTCCATTGTGAACCGTCCATTGTGTATGTCACCCCGCAGTTTTAAGAAGAGGGGTTGTGAGTTTGTCTGTGAGCTTTCTGCTTTCCACCCTTATTCCAACCTGTTTCCTACCCCCTTAAAGCGAAGCCCTCAGAGCCAACAGTAGTATAAATCACTGTCATATCTCTCCTTTGGGATCGGAGAGCGCTCTAACCACAGGAGGGGGGAGGAATGTTCATTGTTAAAAATGGCTGCCGTTTGCTAGTACAACTGAGTTTTCGAAGGTGACATTTCTCAAACGTTTCAAAATTTCCATAGTGACGCTTGGAGGGTTATGATTGTGGAGGAAACTGAGGATTAAAAAAATGGCGGTGTATACTTTTAATTCATTGATGCGTTCCCAAGAAAAGTTAATTTTAAACTAGTTTTGTTTTATGTAAGAAATAAAAATAATACTAGTGGGAAAAAACTGGGCTCAGTTGAGTCAATGTTGTTACTATTGGCAGGGTTCGGAAGCTTGATTAATCAGCTAAGTCAGTGATTGTAACTATTGACTGGTTTGAAAGTTGACTAATCAATCGTGTCATGGTAGTTACTACTGGTTTATTTCTGAATATAATTACATAAGCGTCTGAATTTTAAGCATTTTAAGATCAGAACGAAACCTGATTCAGCTCCCTATTCTCCGACACTAACAAGACGTTAGTCTAAAACTGGCCATTCACTTGAAGAACAGCCATGCCATTTGTCCTAAGCCTGGTTTTCTCCACCCATTTTAATCGAAAAATACACGCTAGGGGAATAATCTTCTTTCCCTCTCTACAGCTGCTTGTCATTCGCATTTGAGATTTTCCCCAGTCAGCAGATTTTAGTTTATGCTACCCTCAAAGCGAAGCTTCAATCTACGCAAAGCATTGTTCTTTTCGCTAGCCTCTTTCAGGGTCCCTCTGAAACGAGACTTTAAACTCCAACGTTTACTCTCCGATTTCAGTCCGGACGGAATTCCAAACACCACAAGCCATTTGGCAGATTTCCATAGTTTTTTATGGCTTTCTCCTTCTCGCGTTCCAAAATAACCAGTTTATCTGTGAAGTGAATGAGCGGCTTTAAACGTGCACCAAATCCATACGCAATATGGTTCTTAGTTGAATTGGGGTCTCTAAATCATGTTATTCCAATCTCCAAGTGAAGGTTCTGCCATCGTCCTTTCAGCCAGTATATTTCTTAATGTTTGTAAGCCGATCTTCCTCCAAAAGGAAGCAAGTGTTTTAATACTTGAAAAGTAAATGTTCATTTCCATCTGAATTTTCATAGCTGAAATCTAGAATGAGACTAAAATTTCAGAGGTTAATCCTTAAACTGGGAACAGGAAAAACGGGATTCAAAGAGTTAATTTACAGAAGTAAAAGGCAATTGGATCTAGTGATTGATCTCATCCAAGTTTCGGAAATAGAAGTTTTAGTAAATGATCGTATTTCGAAAAGGAGATTTTGCTTCGTTTGTATAATGTAAAGTTATTCTAATAATGCAATTAAAGCTATATTTAATTGAAGATGTAGATACAAAGTTTTCTAATAGAAGCTTCTCAAACTCATTTGCGTAATATTGGAATATAAAATTTTTAACACGTTCTCTGATAAACTTGACATTTTTAATATGTCTCTTGGTGCTTTTAAGTCGAAATGTTTGCATCTTTTAAATACACGATATGTTTTATTTTGCCTTTCTACAACATTTTAGATTTTTATGCTATTTGATTTTCCGTGTTCTTATGTATTCGACCAGTTTTTTGGCGCCGTGTTTGATTTATTTTTATGTTAAGTATTGCATTTTTTTTTAATCTCAAGTGTGTGCCTTTTGGAAATGAACTTTAAATTTGTTTAAAAATACGGCTTTTGGTGTCATAGTGTGTCTTAAAGTTTTGTGATTATGTGTTTTCGTTTTTAATTATATGCACGTTTGCATAAGTTTTATGATTTTATGTATTCTCTGTGTTCTACTTTTTGCTTTCTAAGGCACATTATTTTTTATTTACTCATAGTGACTTTTGTTCTTTGTGTGTTTGTCTGCACTCTGTAAATGGAGTTTTCTCTGTAGTGCGCTTTTCTTTAAATAAAAATAAAATAAAATAAAATATAGAACACAAGTTAAAAGATATACAATATTTTCTGTCCTATCAACAAGCATCACGACATTGAAGAGATATTTAAATCATTTCGAAATTTTTCACTCTCTCATGAACTATGATATTTCGCCAACTTTAATCCCTCGTCATTTATTGCGTTTAATTAAATCTCTGCTCCCACCACAGCACAAGCAAACTTCTTCACCTGCAGTTACTAGTTTAAAACGATTTATCAGTTTGCTCGAGTTAATTTGGACAGGGGCTGCGAAAACAAAATTCGCCGCCGGAAGATTAATGAGGGGCGCACCGGAGAGCCCCTGCAATTAGCTGTAAAATCTTTTCAGAAGAGATCAGATGTTATCTTCTCTGTCGGCGGATCATTTTAAATTTTCTCTCCGCCAATTTTCGGCTCGGTAATCCTTTGAAAATTGTTTTGCGAGTGTCAAACCAGAAGAGGCGCCACTAAACAACTCACCAGGTTTTCAACTTCATCAACGTAAATGTCAGCGTGGAAAATAACCTTGTATTTGAGTATTACGTTGGAGGGAAAAAACTGCATTTTGGATTATATTTATTTATCCATTAGAATTTTACTTTATAAATAAAAATCTTAGGTAATTTTGTTACTTTAACCCTTTCACATCGAGCGAGGCGGTCTAAAAATCTTAGGTAATTTTGTTACTTTAACCTTTCACATCGAGCGAGGCGGTCCTGGGCGGTCTAAAAATTTTCCCTTCACATCGACGAAGGCCAGTCTGAGGCTGTTGACTTCTTTTGAGGGGAGATGAGGTCTAATTACCCTTGCCAACCACAGCCCATTTCCGTGCGCCTTAAGGGAAGTTTACAGCTGGGGTGATTAACCCTCTTATACCGAGCAAGGCGGTCCCGGGCTGCATATAGGCATACTGTACTCGAGCAGAGCACCATTGCAACTTTGGAGGGCTCTGATTGGACAAGCGAATCTGACGTAACTATGCTTTGCTTGTTTGTTTACCTCTGACCACGCTCTGACTGATTCTTTCAACGAAAAAGAATATGAAGGCTTTTCTAGGAGGGTGCCATTTTTTTTCTGTTCGCCGAATCAGATCAGCAATAATTTTAGCCCATCTTTTGATGGCAATATTCATTTCTTTTCTGATTACAGATTGAAAAGAACTTTGGAATGAATAGGGGATAATAGCCTTTGTTGCTGAAAATCCCCAAAACCCCCCAATCAAATCAAATCAAATGATTCTTCCAACTAGCGATAGCGAAATGTTCTTTGTGTAATACATGGCTGTTCAGAATTCCAATCCCCCCCCCCCTTCTTTTGAAGATGAAACCATCGTTCGAAGTTTTATTCTCTTATTACCGTATTCTCTTGACTTTCTCAGAAATTCATGCAAACGAAATACTTAGTATGATTTCACTGTCTCATTAATACAACAACAGATAAAAAAAAATATTAGCAACTGCAATAATTGCAAATGGTTAAAAATAAAAAAGTGCGTTTTAAATATTGTTTACATGGTTAAGATGAATAAAAATACCAAAACAGTGAATAACTATCAAGATCTCTAACAGGAGTGCTGATCAAGATTTTCTAACAGGAGTTAAAAAAGTAAATCGAACCAACCTTTTATTATGACACTCGATTACGACTTATAAAAAAGGATGGTTGTTAAAAAAAACTTGTTTTATTTCAGTAAAAGGTTGAAAATCGTATTATAATGATTCAAACAAAATTTAGTATTTTTTAACCAACATTGAGTTTCGTAAAAATTTATTAAAATTACATTTTGAAGTAAAATTTAGAAAGAATTTTCAAAGCAGTTTAAGAAAGAGTATAAAGGAAAAAAAAGTATTAGAAGAAAAAACAAATCTAACGACATTAAATCAAGAAGAAGAAAGATTCCTCTTTTGAAAACAATTTCAGGCAATAGCTTGGAGAAAAAACTAGTATTTAGAGTTTTAAGAACTATAAACAAGATACGCGTGTCTCACAGTTGCTGCGATGTGCAGAAGAGTGACGTCAGATTCGCTTGTCCAATCAGAGCCCTCCAACGTTATAATGGTGCTCTGCTCGAGTACAGAATGCCTATATTCTCCCGGGATGTCTAAAAATTTCCCCTTAACAGCGACGAAGGCTGAGGCGGTTGGCTTCTTTTGAGGGGAGGGGAGGTTCTGAGATCGCTTAGGAGATAAGCGCGGTAAGGGAGGTCCGATTATTCTTGCCAGCAGCAGCCCATTTCCGTGCGCCTTACGCGAAGCAGGATTGGGATGGTGGGGTAAATGACTACCATGGTTGGGAGAGTCCAATTCATGTCGCTTCCTCGCCAAGTTTTAAAGGGGCTAGAAGAAAAAAGACGCCTCGGGATTAAAGAGTTAATTATTTGCGCGGAAGTACAAGGTGAAATAAAAGTCCTTGACACATTTTGAAATTGAATAAAATATCAAAATATTGTGATATCAGTGAGTTGATTCAACTAAATTGCATTACACGACATAAGGTTTTTTCGACATAAATTGTTAATTAATGTCCGTACCGCAAAATAGTATCGACGACCTGTTGTTCGTGTAATTCCTAATTCCCGAGAAGCACTTCGTGTTGACCATGTAGGATTGCGAATAAACATTTGGCGGATTCGTTCGGCATCATCATCTGACGCGCGAGGCCTACCACTTCTTGGTCTGTCCAAGACGCTACCAGTCTAAAAATCTTCGGTGACATGACAAAATGCTGTTTGGACAAGGAGCAGCTTTATGAAGCGTTGTACGAAACTTTCTTTGAACTGGAATAATCGATTTTGTTTCAAAGTACCAACCGACGAAGTTTGCTCTTACTTGCATACTACATACAATGATGGTTTGGAAGCTAACCTTATGAAGCGGTGAGATTTTAACATTAGATAACTTCTCTAATCTTGAATTAGATTAGCGGTGAGATCTTAATAGATAACTTCTCTAGTCTTGAATTAGATTAGTGGTGAGATCTTAACATTAGATAACTTCTCTAGTTTTGAATTAAATTAGAGGGTGAGATCTTAATAGATAACTTCTCTAGTCTTTAATTAGATTAGCGATGAGATCTTAACATTAGATAACATCTCTAGTCTCGAATTAAATTAGCGGTGAGATCTTAACATTAAATGACTTCTCTAGTCTTGAATTAGATTAGCGGTGAGATCTTAACATTAGATGATTTGTCTATTCTTGAATTAGATTAGCGGTGATATTTTAACATTGGATAACTTCTCTATTCTTGAATTAGATTATCCGTGAGATCTTAACATTGGATAACTTCTCTAGTCTTGAATTAAAAGATATAGTCAAATAAGTTGCAGTGTCATTCAAACAACAGTATAAAGTCAAAGTTAATGTTTAATAATTTTTTGATTATTATTGTTCATAAACATCTTATATCCATTACGTTAATTAATTCAAATTAATCAACAGATAAATTAAACTGTACAAACAAACAATAGAAAAAAACAAATACCGGAATCTTCCAAAGACGGTCTGCTCAACGTCTGAATCAGTAACCAACTGACCTCGTCTCTCGTACTGACCCCTGTGGACCCGGTGGGGTTACAGGTTCCCGGCTACTCGCCAAGGTGTTGCCAAATTTCTCCTTCATCGTCCATTCTGGCGGTTTCATTGGGAGCGGCGTTTCACTTATTAAGCTAATGCTGTACCACTAGCGCTATCTATGTGCCGATAATTAAACCATTCTTTATGGGAAAAACCCTTTATACAACGTAATGCAATTTAGTGGAAACCGCTCAATTATATCACAATTGCTTTTAATTTTTTATTAAATTTTTAAATGTGTCAAGGGATTTTGGTTCACCCTATATATTCTACACCAAACACTGATCTACAATTCAATTGGAATTTTTAAAAAAAAATTACGATTTCTTTACCCTTCATACCATGACATTATCACATGCGCTAAAACTTAAGTTAAATGTTCATATAGAAGCTCTTTTATATAAAAATAAATTTATTTTTAACAGGATAAATTGTCAAATATACGGAGAGATCAGAGTTAACACGTTTATCGTCTCGTGAATCAAATACGATTCACACTGCGATCGAATACAATTCATACCTACAATCTAAGCAGATGACCCCTCCATTACTGTAGTTAAGAGATAGCAGAGAAGGAGTTTTTTTTAAAACCGATGGTTCCAATTTCAGACGCAAGAACTAGTGACTAAAGTGGTAAAGCAAACCAAGTCCATTTTGTTCCCTTTTGCGCTAACACTGACATTATACTGTAGAAGTATGGTATTCTCTGCGGAATAAGGATTCAGGTCCATTTGATGTCACCAGGCAGCAAGAGCAATTAGAATCCCACTGTTTAAAGCGAACCAAGTCCATTTTACACTAACATTATATTTTAGAAATATGGTTTTCTCAGCGTAATAAGGATCCAGGTCCATTTGATGTCACCAGGCAGCAAGAGCAATTAGAAGCCCACTGTTTAAAGCGAAACAAGTCCATTTTACACTAACATTATATTTTAGAAATATGGTTTTCTCAGCGTAATAAGGATCCAGGTCCATTTGATGTCACCAGGCAGCAAGAGTTATTGGAAGCCTACTGATATTTTCAATGAAGCTGATCAGTTTTGAGGTCTGGTTTCTCAGAAATATATATCACGGACTAGGTTCTCTTTAACTCTCCATATATCAGAACAAAGAACACATTATGTTTACCGTTCTGAGCACTCTGTTTAAGTCTCGTCAGGCATATAAACCTAAGGGGTGATAAATTTCAGATACGCATGTATTACGTATTACAGCTGGAATTTTATAAGACCAATTCCTCTCTTTCGCTTCTGACTTAATTTATCTAACCCTTAAAGGTCCAGTGTTGACTTTCAGCAACATACCATTTTTCGTCTTCTAAAATATTGAGCTCTAGTGCCTGTTATTGCCAATAGGATACGTATTGAGAATGTTATTAAATCAATCTACAACATATAAATGGCAGCCTGAAAGCTGATAAAATATAAATTGACGTTTTTTCACTCGAGGCTGCATCTTTTTAGCTTTGTTTGTACGTTTGAGAATACCATATTCTATTCTATAATGTTGAAGGAAATTTCATTCCTTATCCATATTGTTATAAAAGTCTTCCTGTGGGTGTATGGTGTAAACAGTCCTACACGCAGGATAATGGAGAATGAAGGGTTATTTACAAATATGCAGGAAAACACGCAGCACAGGTACAGGAAACAATAGTTCTTGCACAGATTACCAATGTGAATAGACAACAATTCACAGGTAATAACAGTTCAGCACTTTGATATTTAACAACACAAACAGTCAGCAAATAACTAACAACGACAATAACTTCACTTTCAATAGCGCTCAACTTACTAGCTCGCACAGCGGATAGGACTCCAAAGACGTTCACGCTCCAAGGCGATCCTCGTCTATCAACAACCACCTCCGTCGCCTAAGCGCTCTCCTTATATAGTTTCCCCGGCAGGTCGTGACGTCACATGGAATGATCTAGCACATTCGTGGCGCATCTTCTCTCCTAATAGAAATATCGAGAAGATTCCAGCACCTTTGAGATCTCATATTTCGTCGCCAAGATGGTCGCCAAGTTTGCCGCCAAGGTCGGGGAACCAGATGTGGCTGCTGCTAGCCATCCCATACTTATCCTGTAAAACTCTCTTCCCAACCATAAGAATCACATTGCTGGAAAGTGACATTCCATGTTTGTAACAGTATTATGAGACCTTAAAAACAGGGGTTGCGCCAGAATATTGACCGAGGGGCTAAGGAAAATTTTGTACGGGGTATTCAACTGGATAAGCTGGAATTTTGTGTTAGCTCTTCTTCAGGTTAAAAACACGTGAATAAAAGATTTGATGAAGCAGTAAATTAATTTGAATTTCATTTTATAACAATAAAAGCATTGTTGCAACCTGAGTTTAAAATGAATTTTGAAACGTTTATTGCAGTTAGAGAAAGATTGTTCAACAATTAAATTGGTACATTAAAAAGAAATTTTTTACTCTTTAAGGTTATGTAAAAAAATTTTCTTACCATAAGTATTTCAGAAGTTATTGGTGGAAGGCGTCTAAAAATAGCTTAATTTTCGTTATTTAATTAAATAAATAAAACTCTAATTCGAATTTTAAAATAATTTTCACGGCGTTACTTCCCTCTTATGAAAATCCATCACTGTGCCAAATTTGGTCATCGTAAGTCCAACGGTGTGTACGTGCATAAAGAACCAAAAAACGAACAAACGCACACATACTTTCCTCTTATATATATATATATATATAGAGAGAGAGAGAGAGAGAGAGATAAAATTAACTTCAGAACAGATTTATAAGCTGTATCCTACTTATATAAAAAAATGTTTATGAAAATAGAATAATAAAATGAAAATAAATAATTTTAAAAAAATGCAGGCCTTTTCTTTATATTTTTCTCTTGTGACTGTAAGATTGCGCTGAAGAACTTTCAATTTTTTAAAACTGATCTCGTGCTGTTTGCCTGTGAGCAATTCACTTCAACACCGATATTGACTTTTAATATTTTTTGTTCAAAGCAAACTTCGTTTCTATTATATCGCTGTTTCAATGTACACACGGCTCTGTTGAAAGAGTGGGTGTGTCTCAAATATTCCGCTGTTCTCGTCTTACTCACATTCGTTGGTCTTTGCACAGTTCCTTAAAAATCGGAAGAGTCCTTTTTCATGGATCGAAACTTCCGTGGATCAAAATCCTCGCACTGCCTCATTTTAGAAATGAAAATTTCCAATCCATAGATTTTTTTTATCTCGTGGCAACGATGGAAAAATGAAAGTGGATGAATTCTAACAAAATCGAAGGCTTGAATAAATAAA
>BGPR01002613.1:99095-112431 GCA_013235015.1 Araneus ventricosus
TAAAGTTTAGTATATATAGAAAGAATGAGCTGTTTTCATTATAAAACAGCAGAAAAATATTTATTCCTTAAAGTAGTTATTATTAATGACAAAATATGCGATAATCTTCCAGTTCATAACCACAAATCGGTACTCTCCGGAGAAAAACAATTCTGGATAAGATCACCACAAAAGTAGCAAAATGTTAGTACTATTGGCTCACTAATTACACGGAACGTATTTTCTTTTTAATATAGACGTACTGAATGTCATATAACTAGAATAACTGAAAAATACATGATATATCTATCCTATTAAAATTCGAAGGTAAACAAACGTATGTATCTATGTCCGGCTATCTCCTCACGCACCGCTGAACGGAGAACCGCGCCGAAAGTACCAACAGATGGGGAATAATCCAAGGAATCAATTTTGACTTTTTAAATTCCGAAATTTTAATTAGTAATTGAACCGTTCTTTTCTCCTTATTTATTTAGGAGAGAATGTCCAGCATGTGTCCTTCCCTCCACACTAAAGTCAGACAAAAAATAATTCTCGAATCGGATAGACCATTCATTTCGAAACAATACAGTATAAAGTTTTTTTTTATAAAATTACGGTATAATTTTTTAAATAAGCCGATTTCGACGCGGTTTCGCGGGCAGAATGTTTGAAACGCTCTTCTTATTTATTTATGAGAGAATGCTGGGCATGTGTCACATGACCTCACTTCTCCTCTTCGCCAGGGAATGACGCATTATTCGAGATAGCCCGTGCAAAGCCAGGCCACATAGCTGGTTTCATTATAAATTGTATCTTAAAATTATATTACTGTTCAGAAATAAATAAAAATATATTTAACAGTTGCATAATGCTTATAAATATTATGGTAAAAAGAATTCATACGAACGCCATAAAAAGCATTTTAAATATGCATACCGAAATTTGGCAAAAGTGTTTCTGAGAAAAATGAAACAAAAAATGTAAATTTTTATTACAGAAGCTCCTGTTAATTATGTTGTTAAAAATTAATTGATAGGCTTTCAACTTTTCAAACCTATACACATCATGCAATTCCGTAATTGGTGAAATGGTTTTATTTTATGAGACTAAAATTGTAAATTCCGATATTTTGGAAGTGCAAACGTCCAATTCCGAAAAATTAGAAAACATATATATGAGGCAAATTAAAATCTGTGTGACGAATGTTGTTAGAGCCGAGTTCAGAAATCGCAAGGTGGTAAATGAAACCGCTTATTTTAACCCCTTAGCCGTCACGTCCGTCATAATGACGTGCATCGAATTATCGCATTTTTGGGTTTATAAGCCAAAATTTAATCATTAATTAGCTTTATAATTTCACGCAAAAATTATGTAGAATCCATAAGCATCTCAAATATTCTATACTTTCTTAGATGAATGAAAACGACAGCCCCTTTCGAAAACAGAGGGGGTCATCTTATTAGATAGCAAAGAAAATATGACTCTTAAAGAGTAAAACTATAATGCATCAGATGTGGTTATAGTTCCATTTTCTACTTGAGTTGTTAGAGACGTCACTTTTCCTGCTGTTAACGTGCGGAAAAGTGATCGTCTCCCAACCAGGGGTACCAGAACAGACAAGTAAACTGTGATCATGCTGTTATAACGTTGAATAGTAGAAATTTTCGCATTACTTGTTTGACATGCTGGTATATATTCTTGTGCCTCAAAAAACCAGCGGGAGTGTCACCCCTAAACTTTCTCGTATACTTCCCCCAAAAGGTGCCGTTTCTCCTTCCCCCGCGTGGCTCAAAAAATTCGAACCTACTGTTATCCAGAATCCAATGACTATCGGAAGGTTTTTCATTATAGTGATTGAAAAATATCTAGGTAAAGAATTCAAAGAGATGCGTACCGATTAAAACGCATCTATCGCACACTGCTAGGTTTCACTCTTGCCGTCTCCAGGACAAACTGACCTAATTCTCTCCTTTCGGGAGCACAGACGATTGCTTCCGTACGCATGCGCGTGGAGATAGCGGACTGGTTTCAATGGTAAATTATACAGGCCGACAGACAGTCAACCCTTTGACGGATATGGCCCAAAGTTTTATACGGACCTGCATTCATGACGATAAAACTGTGTACCAAATTTTATCCATCTAGCTATTCAGGTGTTTCAGTTATAGTGCTCACATGACTTCGGACATACAGACAGACAGACTTCCCGTTGACGGATTTTGTCCAAAATTTGATAGACACCTACAAATTATGTTTAAAGACCACATACCAAATTTCATCCTCGTAGCTCTAATAGTTTTCGAGTTATCGTGTTCACAGACACACAGACATAAAGACACACAGACATACAGACACACAGACAGACCTAATTCCAAAATTGTGTTTTTCGGACTCGGGGAGGTCTAAAACGTGGAGATTCGTCAAAATCTCGAGTTCGAATTTTTTGACGATTACAATACTTTCTCTTTGTATACTTCGTATACGAGAAAGTAAAAATCAGTCAATTTATTATTATTTTTCTTTTATCCTGAGGCACGAAGGGCTCTCAAATGCTTTCTGAAACGAAGTCTTTATTTATTCTTGATTCTTTTCTCCCGCTAAATTCGAAAACAGCACAGTTTAATCTATTTCTGTGAATCAGAAAGCAATTCTATCGCAGTAACAGAAAAACAAAGAATGTAACTGTTGAAATGCAATTTCGCAAAAATCAACGGAAAAACGATGTTAAGGAATAAAGAATGCAGCGCACATTTATAGAAAATCTAGGGGAAAGTGCTTCTAGTCTTAAATAATGAGAAGAAAAGTTAAAGAACTAGACGTTACAAAACAAAAACCATCCAATAAAGTAGTCTGTTCGCTTAAAAAAATGGAATGGAAAAAAAACAATCCTTCAGTGCTTTTTCAATTTAAAAGAGTTTCTTAAATTTGTGTTTGACTTTGAATACAAATACTCTGTAGCAAATCACTTATGGTTCCACGCACAATTTATTTGCTGTTGAACCATAGCAGACATCATCCTTACAGAAGAAAATCATCGATTTCCGCTGTATCTTGATGATAGAATCTCCAGTTCAACGCCAGAGGATCGCGTATTCATGATCCGATTTTTGTCCGTTTAGATGTGGTGAAAATAATGCATATAAATCAAAAATGCGTTTAGACTGCTGATTGTTATAAAGTGCGCCCAAATGTAAAGGAGACCTTAGTTGTATCGGCGTTGTATCAAATCCAGTGAGTTAATGTGCTAGTCGATAGATGGCGTGGTAGTATTTCCAGTTGCACTTGCGTTGTTAACGGCTTCGCATCAATATCTTCATTTCTGGAAAGTTGTTTCTGCAGTTCGTTGCATGATGGATTCCGCCAGATCAGAGCAAAGAGCGGTTATCAATTTCTTCGCGCAGAAGGGGAGCATGATTCAGAAATTTATCGCAGGATGAAAGAGGTGTACGGAGAGCAGTGTCTCGCACGGTGCACCATATTCCAGTGTTCTCAGCGTTATGAGGCGGGACACGTAAACATCAAGGACTTGCCACTCCCTGGGCAGGCGCACGTTGTGACCAGCAGTGCCACGATTTCGGCTGTGGATGAGCACATACGTCAGAATCGTCCGATCACCACACGTACAAATGCTGTTGAGCTGTCGATAAGCAAAGGAATTATGCATCACATAATCCACAAAAAGCCTGGTTATGTGAAAGTTTGTGCACAGTATGGGCCCAAGCATCTGTCAGAAAATCAGAAGACGGCGAGAATGGGTGTTTGCCTGACCCCTCAGTTTTCTGCAGTAAAGCCATCCACACCCTTCCTACGCGCCGGGATCAGTGTATGCGGATGCATTGTATGTGATCAGTGTCAATGGCGATTATTTATATAGTTGTACTGTTCCATATGAACTGTAGTTATAATATTGTTATTAAAATTTCTTTGCATATAACTGTAGCCTCCTTTTCATTTGGGCACACCTTATAGATAAGTCGTCGTGTATCAAACCTCCTTACACTGGTGTTGCGAGGAAGTTTGGGACGTGGAATATTGGTTCAGGTGTCTTCTTCCTCATCCTATATACATAATAGGATGAGGAAGAAGACACCTGACCTCCTTACTCTACGCACACCCGTGATTCCAGATATAAAGATCTCCGGTTTGCAGTTTGGGTGGGTGTGCGTAGTAGAATCTTTATTGATCCCCCAAAAAACATACATTGAGTACAACAGTTACACAGACATTAGATTTCGTTTCACAGATGGCCTTTCACAAATATAAGATGTAAGATATGCCTAAATGAAAAGGAGACCTTAGCTGTATCGGCGTTGTGTAAAATCCCAGTGTTAGCCGATAGATGGCGTGGTGGTTTTCCCAGTTGCATCTGCGTAGTTAACGGCTTCGCATCATTATCCTCATTTCTGGAAAGTTGTTTCCGCAGTTCGTTGCATGATGGATTCCTCCAGATCAGCACAACGAGCAGTTTTCCAATTTCTTCGCGCAGGAGGTGAGCATGCTTCACAAATTTATCGCAGGTACGGAGAGCAGTATCTCGCACGGTGCACCATATTACGGTGGTGTCAGAGTTATGAGGCGGGACGCGTAAACATCAAGAACAATGTGACCAACAGTGCCATGATTTCGGCGGATCACCGCACTGAAATTGCTGTTGAACTGTCGATAAGCAAAGGAACTGTGCATCACATAATCCACATAAATTTTGGTTATGGCAAAGTTTGTGCACAGTGTGTGCCCAAGCATCTGTCAGAGAATCAGAAGACATCGACGATGGGTGTTTGCCTGACCCCTCAGTTTCTGCATTAAAGCCATCCATTCCCTTCCTACGGGCTGGGATTAGTGTATCAATGTCAATGGCGATTATTTATAGCTGTGAAGTTCCATATGGACTCCAATTAGAATATTGTTATTAAAATTTCTTTACATATAACTGTAGTTTCCTGTTCATTTGGGTACGCCTTACATATGAGACATTGATAATTTGAATGCAATATTAATCTGCAAATCTTAAATGGATATTAGTAATTTTAGAAATACATAGAACATTATTAAAACATTGTTATACTTAAGTTATACTTAATATTTTTTAACTTTACGTTAAATTTGAACTTCTATCATAACACTGGATAGGAAATGATCGATTACTTATGGATAATATGGAACAATGAGTTTATAGTCTTATGATAATATTTACATTTTTGAAGAATTGATTTTTGCTTATTTACTCATAGCGTTTAAGGAACTATTAGATTAATTAGCCATAGGTTGATTATAGTAAACCAATGTTGTATTGTACTTAAATTTATTAAATTTATTATAGAAATTGCTATGCTTTTATGAAATAATTATTTTTAAAAAATGTGAAATGGAGAGAAATATGAAAATGTTTTACCATTGGTGTACAAAATAATTCAAGTATAAATTTTACATATGATATAAGATTACATCTGATACACACATAACTTGACCATTCAGATTCTGGGGTCTATTCTGGTACCCCCGGTTGGGTTGGGAGACGTCACTTTTCCCGGCCGTTAACAACGGAAAAAGTGACGTCTCCCAACCCAACCGGGGGTACCAGAATAGACCCTATCTCTGATGTAAGGAGCCAAACCTGAATCGAAAGAGAGTAAGTTTGAAATCACGGTCACAGCCGTTAAAGATGAAAGCGCATTTGTAGTATCTTTATGCGAGTTGAAAACATTAAAAAAATTATTGGAAAATATTTACATTAGACTAACTAGAATGTAAAGAAAATGAGTTAACAATATTATCACAACATTTCACTCGAATACAACATAATACATCTGAATACAGCCAACATTATTTACTTTTAATATGCCTAGTTTATCCTCCAGACGAGATGTTTCTTGCCTTCTTTTCTTTTACAAAGTTATTAATGGTTCAATTGATTGTAATGATATAATGAGCTCAATAGATTTCGCTGTGCCGGCCAGATTTTTAAGAAACCAGAGTTCCTTTCCAAATTTAGATTCAAAATTTAATTATATTAACAGGTTCTCGTTATATAGGTTTTATAAAATTTTTAAGACGTTCTCTGATGAACTTGACATTTTTAATATGTCTCTTGGTGCTTTTAAGTCGAAATGTTTGCATCTTTTAAATACACGATATGTTTTATTTTGCCTTTCTACAACATTTTAGATTTTTACGCTATTTGATTTTCCGTGTTCTTATGTATTCGACCAGTTTTTTGGCGCCGTGTTTGATTTATTTTTATCTTAAGTGCTGCATTTTTTTTTAAATCTCAAGTGTGTATTTACGTTTTTAAACTTTTAAACTCCTTGTGTGTTTTTTATTAGACTCGGTGTTTGCGTGTTTTGACTTTTTGACCCTTGCTTTTTGGAAATGAACTTTAAATTAAAAAAAAATAATACGGCTTTTGGTGTCATACTGTGTCTTAAAGTTTGGTGATTATGTGTTTTCGTTTTTAATTATATATACGTTTGCATAAGTTTTATGATTTTATGTATTCTCTGTGGTCTACTTTTTGCTTTCTAAGGCATATTTTTTTATTTTTTATTTACTCATTGTGACTTTTGTTCTTTGTGTGTTTGTCAGCACTCTGTAAATGGAGCTTTCTCTGTAGTGTGCTTTTCTTTAAATAAATATATAAAAATAAATAAACATTATGAAGTTTGTCATCAATATATTGGGTGTGCATTTAAAATGGGACAATCCAAAGCTAAGCGTTTTTTAATCTACTGCATGCACGTAAGTACATACGTCAAGCATACGTACAGAAATAAAATTATTCCCCATAGCATTTTTATTTAACTGAACCTGCTTCATGTTAAGAAAAACGGAATTCTGCGATCGATTTTTCACACAGTTTCATTTAAAATTTGTACACGTGTATGTTCTATAAGGTATTATACTTTAATGTTTTTCAAAACTTAATTATCAATCTACAAAATGTTATAAGTCTCTTATAGCAACTTCACTTATAAGATTTACGAAAAATCATTTAGTTGCTTTACATGAGTTATCGAGGATGGAGAAAAATAGTTGGCCGAAACTTATAATTAAAATTGATTCTTAAACTTAACCTTCCAGCGGGCACGCCTGCACAAATTTTACGACATATCGTGCATCGTATTACATAAATATATCGTGCTGTTTTACAAAAATAAATAAAGCTTTTAATTATGTTATCTGTATTTATTATCTAAATAGTAAACAAAGATTTTATAAATAAAAATTGCACTTAAATTTATAAAAGAACGATATAAATATGTAATACGACGCACAATACAAGCATCTCTTGAAAACGCGCGCCCGCTGGAAGGTTAACATGAAACGTTCTTTTCATGAAAAGTGCCATAAAGCATGTCGCCATCTGAACACAGAGTTAATGGATTAACTTACTTAAATTTTTCCCCATGCGAATGGCGCACTTGGAAGAGAATTTGGGAAAAAATTATTACACACACAAGATGCCATAACTTTAATAATAATGATTTATAAAATAAAAATAAACAAGTAATATAAAAAAATTTTAAAGTCAATTCCTACTCAGCTCAACAAAGAAAAATTTTATTTTAGAATTTTTTTCTCCCATATAAGACTGAAATTAATTCATTCAATTCAATTAATAAATTGATATTTGAAAAAAACTATATTAACATCAAGTGTCATCCACTACAAGTTTAAAAAAATGTATTTGAACTTGAGTGGATGTACTCCTCCTGCAAATTCCACCATGAAATTCCATATTGTTACAAAGCTATAAAGTCGTTTCCCTGAGATCCTAATCTTGGCGACAAATTTGGCGACCATTTTGGCGATTTGGCGGTAAAGTTGCGAGGCTCTAATAAATAAAATTAATTAATTCAATTTAATTAATGAATTAATATTTGAAAAAACTGTATTAACATCAAGTGTCATCCACTACAAGTTTTAAAAAATGTATTTGAACTTGAGTGGATGAATAAAAAGTATTTTATTAACGATTGAAAATTTGAACAAGATAAATATATATAGGGAGAGTGTGAACTAATAGTAGGAATTCAAAAATAGAAAATAATCAAAGTGAAAATAATTTACTTTTAGTTCACTAATAAAAACTTTTTTAAATGTTTTATTAAATTTATTACATTGCTTATTTATGAATAAAAATACATAATCTAAGGAATTAAAAGACAGTTATTCGAATCAGAGTTAATGCAACCATAACACACATCATATTCATCTCCTCTTCCATAAGTTCAGACAAAAATTTCCAGCAGAAAAATAAAGAAAAAATATCTGTTCAGTTTTCTTCTCATTAACAAGTATTCCTTTTTTATCACAAATTATTCTAATACGTGCGATGAGTGTCAAAGTGGGAATCTTGTTTTCACACACATTTACTCAACTTGACTTACTCATTTAAAAAATATCTGTTCAGTTTTCTTCTCATTAACAAGCATTCTTTTTTTGTCACAAATTGTGCTAATACGAGCGATGAGTGTCAAAGTGGGAATATTGTTTACACACACATTTACTCAACTTGACTTACTCATTTTAAAAAATACCTGCTCAGTTTTCTTCTCACTAACAAGTACTACTTTGTTGTCACAAATTATGCTAATATGTGTGATGAGTGTCAAAGTGGGAATCTTGTTTTCACACACCTTTACTCAACTTGAATTACTTCATGGCAGTAAGGATGCAATTTTGCAATCGATTTTTCACTCAATTTCTGATGTGCTAGAGTTTTGGAATGTTGTTCACGTGTCTGTTCTCAATGGCAATTAGTTATTTTAATATTTTTAATAAATTCATTATCAGTGAATGATTAATGTATTTAAATTATAAATTAAAAACTAAAAATTAGAAATTAAAGTAAAAAAAATCGACTATTTATTATTCTATTAAAGGTGTATTTTTTAAAATGGTTTTTCTATTAAATTTATTACTAAGTTCATTTGTGAAGAAAAATACCAAACCCAAGGAATTAAAAGACAGTTACTCGAATCAACGCTGATGTAACCATGAAGACACATCATATTGTTTCCTCTTCCCTAAGTTCGGGCAAAAATGTTCAGCCGAAAAGAAAAAAAAATCTGCTCAGTTTTCTTCTCATTAACAAGTATTACTTTTTTTGTCACAAATTATTCTAATACATACGATGAGTGTCAAAGTGGGAATTTTGTTTTCACACACATTTACTCAACTTGAATTAATTCATGGCAGTAAGGATGCAATTTTGCAATCGATTTTTCACTGAATTTCTGATGTGCTAGAGTTTTCAAACCTTATTCACGTGTCTGTTCTCAATGGCAATTAATTATTTTAATATTTTCAGAAATTCATTATCAGTTAATGATTAATGTAAATAAATTATAAATTAAAACTAAAAATTAGAAAATAAAGTAAAGAAAATCGACTATTTATTATTCTAATAAAGGTGTATTTTTTAAATTGGTTTTTTTATTAAATTTATTACAAAGTTCATTTGTGAAGAAAAATACCGAAGCCACGGAATTAAAAGACAGTTACTCGAATCAACGCTGATGTAACCATGAAGACACATCATATTGATTTCCTCTTCCCTAAGTTCGGGCAAAAATGTTCAGTCGAAAAGAAAAAAAAAATTCTGCTCAGTTTTCTTCTCATTAACAAGCATTCCTTTTTTTCACAAATTATGCTAATACGTGCGATGAGTGTCAAAGTGGAAATCAATAATTGGGGAAAAAATGTGTCCAGTGTAAAGGAAAATGCAGCCACGAAAGAGCCTCACATCACTCTCCTCTTCTTTGAAACCATGAAAGAAATTACCATTTTACAGCCGTAGTATTACCGAGCAATGTAGTTATCACGCTTCTTGAAAAAGCCAAAAAACTCGAAAATAGAGTTGAAGGAGGAAAAAATGTATGTAGGTTGCAGGTCTTTTATTTTACCCCATTCAAAATACTTTTTTAAAAATTATTATTCGCTTTTTCACTGTCGTGAGGAAAGAAAAATCTTCGCCTCATTAACTAACCCTTCTTTTAATGTTCCCACCATTAACGCACAATAATAATATGTTCTGAAGTTCCTAGACCGTACAGAAAATAAAAGGCTTTATTTAGAACGTGTTTGGAAATATGTTTTAATATCGGTGAATATACAGATTGTCAACTGTAAACTTATAGAAATGTATGAAAAAGATTTTATTGCAACTCCACACATTTTAGAGCCCCTAAGTATATCATTTGGTACATGGGTATATTCTCTTTCAGAGGTTGCTCTTAACGCACGTACATTAACCCTCCAGGGCGCAAGTTCCTTGCATTTATTCGAGGTTCTGGGTTCCTTGAATTTATTCGTTGACGAGAGTTCCTTACATTTATTCCAGGATCTGCGTTCCTTGAATTTATTCGATGACGCGAGTTCCTTGCACTGATTCGAGGAAGCGAGTTCCTTGTACTGATTCGAGGACGCGAGTTCCTAGCACTCATTAGAGGACGCGAGTTCCTTGCACTGATTCTAGGACGCGCGTTCCTTGCACTCATTAGAGGACGCGAGTTTCTTGCACTGATTAGAGGATGCGACTTCCTTGCACATACTCGAGGACGCGCGTTCCTTGCACTGATTCGAGGACGCGAGTTTCTTGCACTGATTCAAGGACGCGCGGTCCTTGCACTGATTTGAGGAAAATCTTCACCTCATTAACTAATCCTTCTTTTAATGTTCCCATCATTAACGTGCAATAATAATATGTTCTGAAGTTTCTAGACCGTACTAAAAAAAGTTGTTTTATTTACGGCGTGTTTGGAAATATGTTTTAACAACGCTGAATATACAGGTTGTCAACTCTAAACATATAGCAATGTATGAATATGATTTTCATCAATTCCACAAACTTTAGTGCAAGATGGAATTTCCTACGCCCCTAAGTATTAGGGTGGGCCGAAAAAAACTTTTTTCTTTTCTTTTCGAAACGCTATAGTGAGGAAAACTTGCCTCTAGGGTAGATAAGTAAAATGCAAAAAAAAGTTTTTCCTTTGCTTATATCTGGCGGTAGCGCATCGACCCTAAAATTTTCGAAAATATACGATTTTCATAATTTTTCTAATAACAGGAAAAAATCATATAACTTCTATAACAAGTTGCTAGAGGTATAGTTTAGTAGAACAAAGTGCAGAAAAGATAAATAAATGAAAAAATAATACATTTTATAATTTGTTAATAGCGAAAATTAATCTAGCTGAAATATTTTCTGCAACAGAAGCAACACATTTTGAGCGAGAAAAACTCCTCACCAGCAAAATCCTCTAAGATGTTAAAAAGTATATTCGATATGTTGAAAGATTATAGACGCTGCTTTTCAATTTTCTATCAAAATGTTTCAATAGAGCTGATGAGAAGGAAAATGAATGTCACCATTTCATTGTTGGGACCAACTGTGCATTTTACATGAGGTCTAAGAAACTGAAATGATTGCACAGTGCGCAACTAAATAGATGGGACAGTGTGTGTAATTAGGAGAGTTATAATCGAATCTTCACAAAACTTGTGTCGATGGAAATGCCTCGAGGAGAATATTGTGTGTAACTCCGAGAGTTTTAATCGAATCTTCACAAAACTGGTGTCGATGGAAGAGAGTTTTAATCGGATCTTTACAAAACTGGTGTCGATGGAAGAGAGTTTTGTGAAGATCCGATTGAAACTCTCCGTCTTTCACACAATATTCTCCTAGAGACATTTCCATCGACACCAGTTTTGTGAAGATCCGATTAAAACTCTCCGAGATACACACAATATTCTCCTCGAGACATTTCCATCGACACCAGTTTTGTGAAGATCCGATTAAAACTCTCCGACTTTCACACAATATTCACGTCGAAACATTTCCAAAGACACCAGTTTTGTGAAGATCCGATTAAAACTCTCCGAGTTACACACAATATTCACGTCGAAACATTTCCAAAGACACCAGTTTTGTGAAGATCCGATTAAAACTCTCCGAGTTACACACAATATTCTCCTCGAGGCATTTCCATCGACACCAGTTTTGTGAAGATACGATTAAAACTCGCTGAATTACACACACTGTCCCATCTATTTAGTTGCGCACTGTACCACGTAAGACAATGTGTAATTAAATGTTAGATGACACGGATAGGTACATTACGCAAATGTGACGTTACGTGGGTTGTCTCTTTTAGAGAGGCTCGTGTACACAATGAACAGAACAGGTGTAAGACTACTAAAATAGCACGGTTTAAATGCCTATCGCAATTAGATGATTAAAAATACTGTGTTGCCGGAGCCTTGGATATCATGTTACGCGTAAGAGCTTTAATGGAAATTAAACATAACCATTATTCCCGGCGAACCACCTGGCAGTCAAAGTTAACAATCTCGAAGATACTCTAATTTTAGACCTCTAATTTCAGATCTCTAATTTTAGAACATAATTCGAGGAACACAAGAGAATGGGATAAAAGATTCTAGGATTACATTCAGCTAGCGGTGGGCGTTTCGGTTATTTTCGAAATACAAAAGCGAAACGTACGTGGAAAGTTCAGCAATTAGAAAACGGATTTAATTGAAAGGAATTCGTTAAATTTGTTGTTCTACACTCTCTTTTGAAAAAGTAATCTCAATTATCTTAGTATTTACAGTTATTCGTTTTGTTATTTTACATTTTTTCTAATATATATATATTTGTATGAAAATATTTGCACACTCTTTCTTTTTAATATATTTCACTATGAGGTAAATCCTCTTGCAGGAAACTTTCAGCAAAAGTATTTCTGAAAATGAAAATAAATAAATTGAATAAGCTAAAAATATCAACTCATCTCCGATACCCGTAATTTCTTCTACTTTTTTTTCTCTCACATGAAATTTAAGAAAAAGATCTACGAAGTTATGTAAGATAATATCAACTGCATATAAAATGGTATTAATATTTTTTCAAAAGTTACTGGTGGAAAAAAGAGAACATAAGAGATGAAAACAGTTAGAGAATTTTGTTTCTCCAAGTGAATACTTGCTATTTAATAACTATACCACTTGAATAGTTGATTAATACGGAGTGTAATGCTTAGCTATCCTTATAAGAAAAAAACGAAATAATTGAAATAAATAGACGATTGTAACAACGGAATAAAATGTTAAATCAAAAATAAGGTCTGTTAATGTTATTAATTCGAGTCATTTCACTTTTAAGCTAACTTTTAAGTTATTCTAAAAATATGGAAAAAAAATTTCTTTGCATAGAGGGATGGTTGTGGGGGGAGGGTGGCGAGTTGGGTATGACAGTAGGGGGTACGCGAAAACAGAAAGAATAATCAAAGGGTACGTGAGAGAAAAAAGCTTGGGAACCCCTGTCTTACAGGATCCTTCTCCCACCTTCTGT